>JANAVB010030620.1:3202656-3402656 GCA_029216955.1 Iris pallida
TATATATATATATATATTCAACAACACACCACACACACACCACATATATATATATATGTGTGTGTGTATATATATAGATATAATATATATATATATATATATATATATATATATATATATATAGTGTGTGTGTGTGTGTGTGTGTGTATATATATATATATATATATATATATATATACACACACACACACACATATATATATATATGTGTGTGTGTGTGTGTGTGTATATATATATATATTATATATATATATATATATATATAGGTGTGTGTGTGGTGTGTCTATATATATATATATATATATATATATATATATATAGATATATATATATATATATATATATATATATGCGTATCCTCATAATTGTGCATCTCCATATTCATATCAGTGGATGTGCTTTAAGTCATCTAATCTTAACCATTGGTAAATCAACGGTTAAGATTAGATGACTTAAATCACATCCAACGGTTAAGATTATATATTGATAAATTGATTGAATAACTTTAGTAATGACAAAAACTAATCTTCAATTATATAATCGTACATTTTAACCTTATTTACTTTTATAAGAATGAAATTATCGAGAAGGATGTCATCACCATTTGTGAGAGCTCAAATTGACGCTTTCACAATGTTAAAAAATTAGATCCTATCAGATCGATACCTGTATGTGTTTCTTTATAAGTTTGAGAATATACTTCTTTATATCATGGTCTCTATGGGATGGTTATATGTTTTTAGACAACATAAGCTAATTTAAAAAATAAAAATAAAAAGAGATCAAACTTTGTCATTTGGCTTGCTCCATGAGAGATTCTTCAAAAGTTTCTTCATCATCTTGGTTTGTAGATGTTCTACTTCACATTGACACTACGAAAGTGGATCTCTAAAAACTTCTAAAAGAAAAATAAAATAAAATTAATAAGGCTAGTTATGCAAGAGTTTGAATCAAAAGATTTTGCTTTAGATATAATGCCTCTTCCATTTGAGAACTCCTCTTCAAGAAAGTATTAGAGTCTAGTTCTTCGATTTGATTAATGCTATTTGGTTTTGATTTGGGAATTTATAATATGTTTGGACGAAAAACACAAAGAAGGAAATTATAAACGACAGTAAACATCAATCAATATTTTTGACATTTTTTTGATAACTTGTAACCGACATGCATCTCAAGAACACAAGTGAACCCTTAATTTGTTAAGTTTGTACACTTGCCAATGCTTACACACAAAGAATTTGACATTAAGTTGATGCAGCTCATGACACGTGGGCCTCAATTTTTTGGGGGACTCGTGGTGGCCCACACATCATTGGAAACATCAATTTTGTGTCAACTAAACCAACAAGTAGGAAAATCACTTTTCCTTTAATTTATTGAATGTCAGGAGATTCATGAATATAAATGAACACATTAATTTTTTTTTTCCAACTTTTCATAAATTTAAATTCCAATAACAAAGATTGATTGAACTAGGAATTATTAAATTGCAATTCAAATTCTAATGTGTTTGAGTGGATGTGTTATTCAATGAATTCGAGTTACAAAATTATTGATTCGTTTGATTGACATGAATCTCATATATAATTCAAAATTCTCCATTGGTAACCAATCTTCAAATAAATATTTCACAAATCAATTGTAATGTTCGTACGATAATTTTAGGTTTGGTTTATATATATATATATATATATATATATATATATATATATATATATATATATATATATATATATATATATATATATAATAATAAAGTTAAATCAATGGTTTTTATTTTTTGTGGATGATTTGTAACTAACATACGTCTTGAAAAAAAAAAACATGAAGCCTAGTTAAGTTTGGGCAATTTATGATAACTATTCATATGTTTCATATTTATTACAGAAATTATCCTTATTTTGAAACTAATTACATGGACCACTCCTATGTTTTACATTTTCTATAGAAACTTATAATATTAAGTACTAACCACCATTATTTTAAAAAACAAAACATAAAGTAAAGGATAGTCCGTGTAATTATTTTTAAAATATAGATGGTCCATGTAATACCCAAGAAAAAATGCGAACCCTTGTTAAGTTTTTATTATTGCCAGTATTTTTAAAATAGAAGTGGTCCATGTAGTACCCATGAAAAGAAAACGAGGTGAACCCTTGTTATGTTTTTACTATTGCAATGTTCATGTGAGGGAGAAATCAGCACTAAGTTGACATAACCCATGACGCATGGGCCTCAGTTTGTTATGGACTCAATGATGGTCATGACCTAGTTGGAGACATCAACTTTGTGTCAATTTCACCAATAGGTACGAAAGACGTTAATTTTTCCTTTCTATTGCCACAAGAAGAATTAAAGGTAGAGCTGTCAAAATGGGCTAAGCCCGTTGGACCGGTCCGTCCCGTCCGTCAAAAAGGTGAGTTGGGCCGAACATTTAGGAGTCCGCCAAACAGGCGGACCTAGGCCGGCTGGGCCGCTAGTAGTCCGCCTCGCGGTGGGCTAGCTCGCAAGCCAAGTAGGTTGGCCCGCCATCTATTTTTTATACATTTTTTTAAAATTTTTAATTTAGCACATATATGAGATATGTATTATAAATGATAAAAATTCTCATTTAATGCAAGTAGTGACGTATGAAATATTAATTTGGTCATTTATTTACATGAATGAAGGTGTTTTAAAGAAATATGTACTATTATAATGTTTTTTGTATTTTACTTGTAATTTGATGCATATGAGAGTGAGTAGAAAATATTATATATATAAAATTTTTTCCTTTTAAGAAACTAAAATGATAATTAAAAATTAAAAAAATTAAGCGGGCCGGCCCGCCTAGCCCGCGGCCTGCTGGTGGGTTGGGCTGGGTTTGAATTTTTCCAGCCCGCAAAAATGGTGCGTCGGCCCACCCCGCCCCGCCAAATGGTAGGTTACGGGCCGGCCCGCCCCGCCGATACGTCTTGACAGCTCTAATTAAAGGGAGTAGAAGAATAAAAGCTCGGACTGTGTAGCGCAGTGAATCGAGCAACAAGGCGTATTATTCATTCTATTCAGGGTCAACTCTGAGTTCATGGGAGTCCTAGATAAAATTTTAAAATAGGGTTCATATATAATGTCACTCCCCATTCCCTGAATACGTAAATTTTTGATTTTTCATGTATATGGTATCTGGCACCTGTATCTTTATTGCATATATCATGTATTTGTAACTAGCCATGGCATGGAACAGTATCTCGTCGCGGATTAGTGTGCCACCCCTTGTCCTTGTCTGGTTGTAGGCGTGGTTCACTGTTTCGATGATAAGATTTCTGAACCGTGTTGTGGTTAGGATTTTATTTAATTAATTTAATTAGTTGTATCATGTAGCATTTAACATGTCATTAGTCATGTGGTTAAGAGCATGCTTAAGCTTAGGGTTTCTTTGAGTCAATCCAACCCCTATATATATTCTCTTCCTCACTCTCTCTCCTCATTCACTCTTTTCATTTCTTTTCCTCACAACCAATAGGCAAGTACATCTTGCACCAAATAGAGAGATTCTTGCATTTTTCATTTCTTGATTTTTCTTAGATATTATTTGTCTATATTGTTCTTCTCTTCATTCTCTATAAGTTTAGTTCTTGGAGTTTTTGATTTTAATGGCTAGTTTGGTGTAGATCTAAGTTTCTATAACTAGGGTTTTATGGATTTTCATGGTTTGATCTATCAAACTTGGTTGTTTTCGAAAACTAATGGATTTATGTTGTAGAGAATTCAATTTCATTCAGTTTTGGCTTTTGTTTCGCTTGATTTCGACTTCGGATGAGAAAGTTATGGCCATGGCAAGTTTTCGGAACTTTCATGGCTGAACTTGCTGTTTGGGGACGATGACCCCCATGCGCCCGGGAGGCCATGCGCCGGGAGGCCATGCGCTGTGAAGTCCCGGCAACGCATCCCATGCGCCGATTGTGCAGGAATCCCATGCGCCGATTCGTGCAGGAATCCCATGCGCCGATTCGTGCAGGAATCTCATGCGCCGATTCATACAGGAATCTCATGCGCCGATTCATGCAGGAATCTCATGCGCCGATTCGTGCAGGAATCCCATGCGCCGATTCATGCAGAAATCTTATGCGTCGATTCGTGCAGAAATCCCATGCGCCGATTCATGCAGGAATCTCATGCGCCGATTCGTACAGAAATCCCATGCGCCGATTCGTGCAGGAATCTCATGCGCCGATTCGTGCAAGAATCTCATGCGCCGATTCGTGCAGGAATCCCATGCGCCGATTGTACATGAATCCCATGCGCCGATTTTCCATGCGCCGGAATTGTTCTATTTCACTATTTTGCCTGTTTAAGTTATTTTGTAGCTAGAATCTTGAAAAACTCCCAACATAGAAGTTGTAGATCTTTTTATTGGCTTCAAGGATCTTATGTCTCACTTTAACCTGAATTCACATGTGACTTTTATGTCACGAGGGGTCCACGTGACTTCCTGACTTGACCATATTCCTGACCTGATTACCTGTATACGTGCTGGTACATGTTCTAAGTGTGTATTGAGATACAATATTAGTATGCACTGCTGTGCTATTTAATGAGTGCACTGAGGTGTGACTCTACATGCCAAGTGATCGTTCGTGTTATATGTCAATACATGTGTACCTTCCAGTATAGTCATGGTAATTGGTCAGTAATAGTGTCGTGGTATGTTGATTGTTGTTTGAAGCATTACACTAAGCATGGATCTAGATCGGGCCGATGTGGATTCATACTTAGGGTACACGTACTATGGTACGACATATAGGAGGATGACCATGTGACCACGACATGTG
This sequence comes from Iris pallida, assembly GCA_029216955.1. NCBI lineage: Eukaryota > Viridiplantae > Streptophyta > Magnoliopsida > Asparagales > Iridaceae > Iris > Iris pallida. The sequence goes on from JANAVB010030620.1 coordinate 3,207,468, forward strand.
ATTCCATATCAAGATAGGGTTAATCTAAGAAACCCAAATTGGTAGATGCATTGGGTGGGAAGAATCCCGAGATCGTGCCATACTGGCCACCCCAGGTCCTGTCCTGACGTGTCGGGTTGGCCGCCACGGATACAGTTTCATCCGCCTATAGTGGATGACTATATCCGACTCCTACGTGCTATGAGTGGGTTTCTTCTTCACCGCTCTGATATCTTCTATTTTGTACTTGGCGTTTAGCCACCGGCACATGTTTAGCCGGCAGTTCTGGACACTAGTTTCCTTTGCATAATTGTAATTAAATCAGACTGCAGCTGACTATAGTTATGTACTATTGACTCTCGGAACTAGCTCATCATTTTGTATAGCTAGACTCATGAATCATTTTGATGAAGCGTCGGGGACGCCTTACTGCTTTGTCTTATATGATCATTATTTACTGCTTCTTGTTTTGATTGATTGAGACATAGATGCTCTGTGGGACCATAGGAGACCTGATTGTAGCATGCAACCCCTAGTCTCTTGACAGCCACGATCGCCGTATGACGTTTATATACCTCATACGGTGTAGCTGGCCTAGTCCGTCTCAGTATTCTGGTACTGGGGCGTGACATATAATATATAAAAATTAAAATAAAAGTAAATTTTAAAAACGTTGCAACTAAGAATTGAACCTAGGACCTCTACTGTACAAAATAACTTACTAACTACTACATCACAATTTTTTTTGTGATAAAAAGGGTCCACTTACATATTAGTTCTTATTTAGATACAAAATTATATAAATCAATTTGTTTTGGCTCCCATATTCCATGGGACTCTGGACGGTCGTCCTGGCCGTCCTGGGCCAGGGCTGGTCCTGATTCTATTTATAGTATAAGTGAAGGACAGTGGGCCCAAAAGACACACAATGCAGTTTGTACAAAAAAGTTTCAAACGTTACGCTGGGCACCGTAAAAAAGAAAAAAAAAAGTGAGTAGAAGAATATAAATGAACATCTGGATGATTATTTATATTCGGGTTGTCATTAATTAAAATTTCGTGAACAATTATTCATTAAGCTGGGAATCATGAAATTGCAATTCTAATTCCATTTGTTTAAGTGGTTCTATGATATGATAAATCTGTTTTCAAACTCCTTACAACATATAGTTGGCAAACTTTTAAATATAAAATTTTATTTTCTAAGGTGAATTACCTACCTAAGGGGACGTTTGGTACGCTGTATTTTTTTATTCCTGGGTGAAAATCTATTACCACGTTTGTTTGAGATATAAAATTTATTTTCGGAAATTAGAAATATCTTGGTAAATATTTTACCCATAAAACATAAGAATCCTATTCCTTAAGAATAGGTGGGGTTTTTTTTTCCCGGAAAAAATTTTGTTCAAATTTTTTTCTTCTTTTTTGATCATTTTTGAACATTTTATCGATTTTTTCCGATTTTTATCTTTTTTATGGTCTTTTTTTTCTTTCTTTTTTTGGCTTTTTTGTCGTTTTTGACTTTTTTAACATTTTGGGTTTTTTTTTCGCTTATATCACTTTTTTGTCATTTTTTAGTATTTTTTTTATTTGTTTGGTCGTCTTTTTTCTCGTTGTCGATTTTTTTTTCCTTTTTATCTTTATGTTTGATGTTTTTTTTTTTGTCGTTTTTGTCCTTTTTTTATGATTTTTGGGTTTGTTTTTTTTTGTCATTTTTGTTTTGTTTGTCTTTTTTGGTCTTTTTTAATTTTTTTGTCTTTTTTATTTTTTGTCCTTTTTTTGCTGTATATTGATCGTTTTTTTGTCGTTTTTTACTTTTTTTTTCCTTTTTTTTACATTTTTTTCTTCTTTTTTTTATTTTTTTCGTTTTCTTGCCATTTTTTCGGGAACATTTATATAGTCATGAAGCATGAAAATATAATTTTTCAAAATAATTAATTTTGGGCATAAAGATCATCCGGACAGACACTGGAGTAGCGCTGTCACAATCTCACTACATTGAGAAGATGGTCATACGCTATGGGTATAAGGATCTTCCAGGGATCGATACGCCATACAGGTGTGATCAAAAGCTGAAGTCAAACTCGAGGGAAAGCGTCAGACAGCTGGAGTATTCTAGCATTATCAGAAGTTTAATGTACGCAACCACTGCCACAAGGCCTGACATAGCTTTCGCCGTGGGAATGCTGAGTCGGTTCACAAGCAACCCAGGGGTTGAGCACTTGAAAGCTATGAAGCGGGTGATGAGATATCTCAAGAAGACTCAGACATATGCACTGCACTACAAACGGATGTCCGACAGTAGTGGAAGGCTTCAGTGATGCTAGCTGGTGTTCAGAGGTGGAAAGCGAGAGATCCACAGGTGGATATGTCTTTTCCTTGGATGGAGCTGCTATATCGTGGAAGTCGAAGAAGCAGACTATACTCTCTCGTTCCTCCATGGAATCTGAATTATATGCACTTGAAACTGCATTAGATGAAGTAGAATGGCTTCGGGAGCTCATGTATGATCTTTCAGTGGTTGGGGCTCAGATACCGGCAATACCGATATACTGTGACAACCAGGCGACTGCGGCGGTGGCATCAAATGACCTCTTCAACGGAAAGAAGAGGACTGTGCGGTTGAAGCACAGGGCAGTACACGATCTTATCAAAAGAGGTATAATTGCAGTGATTGATGTTCGGAGTCAGGAAAACCTGGCAGATCCGTTCATAAAGGGCCTCAAGCGCCAGTTGGTCGATGACACAGCTTATAAAATGGGCTTGAAGGCATTCTGATAGTGTGTCTTTGTAATCCTATCATAAAGTTTTATGCTATTAGTTCAAAGAGAAATCTACTAGGCATCTAACTTTTGGTTCAAAGGAGGTTCACTGACTGGGAAACTATCAGGTAACAGTGGGTACTTGTTCTCTGGAACATGGAAGGGATACGGACCCATAACCACTGTTGTCTACTATGTATTTTCTGCAGAAAAAATAGATCCTGTGGAAGGTTGGCTTAAACGCCTTAATGAGTTCTCAGGCAGAGTGAATGCCTGGTGTGCTTTACAGGAAGCACTGTAGAGCAGCACTACAAGGAGTGAAACTCCATGCTACAGTGGAGTGACTGCACCATGAGGTTCCCAGGTCTGGGGTAATGTTTCGGTTTGCAAGCCAAGTCATAGCGGCGTAGCACCGCAAATAGGCATGTAGCCTAATACTGTATGACGTAATTAAAGAGTTGTAGACAGCACTACAAAGGGGAGGATGGCCCCATGTTACAGTGGCACGGCACCACGATGAGGTACCCAGGTAGGGGTAAAGCCTCGGCCTGGCAAGCCATGTCGTTGCGGCGTAACACCGCAAGGAAGCGTTAGGCTTCATACTGAGTAGATTGGCACTACAAAGAGGCTGAGACCTCATGCTACAGTAGTATGACACTACGATGAGGTTCCCAGGTAGGGTAATGCCTCGGCTTCAGGCCATGTCATAGCGGCGTAGCACCGCAAGGAAGCGCAAGGCTTCATGCCATGTCTATTTAATAAAGAACTCACCTATAGTGTATGGGAAGAGATATCAGGCCATCTTTTGAGGGTAAACTTGTAGACGCCCAAAATTATACACTGAAACCAGGCTGGCACAGGGCCTTTAATGTGCAGCCAGAAGCACACGTAACTACACTTTGTGAGTGGGAAGAATTACAATTGTGGTGCAGAATTCAAGGCGTAGTCCATTCTTGTATCACATTGTTATTTAACCCATGCGGAAAGATTCAAGTCGTCAGCGACATCTATCCTAATGCAAAATGGACAGTTACTGTGGGGAACGCTCAACCCTGGACACATATATATGTTGTGATATGTGGAGGATTGTTGGTGCTTTCTTTACATGGAGAGAGCTTGCTCTCAACATGCCTTGTAAAAGTTTAGTCCCACATCGAAAATGCACCATGAGTTATCTCAACATATATACTTGGTTGTTTTGTTGAGAGATGCACATGGGGTGGTGACCCTAAGGAGGGAACCATGTGGGTGATTTTACTAGGAGGTAAGAATAAGGCTCCAAGGATTAAGCATTAATGCTTTTGTCATTCTCTTGGATTAATTCCATTTGGAGCTAAGCCCCAAAGGGGCTTAGCGACTCGGACTCGGACTCGGACTCGGGCTCGGGCTCGGACTCGGGCTCATGGACTCACACCAGGCTGACTGTGCAGACTATAAGTCTGTTATGGAAAGACTGATTCAATGCGATTAATTCAGATCCACTTTTTATGGGATTTAATTCAATCTTTCTATAAGATTTGAATTAATTTTGTTGCCATCTTTGTGGGATTTAATTCAATCTTCCCATAAGATTTGAATTAATTTCGTTGCTAGCTTTGTGGGATTTGAATTAATTTCGTTGCCATCTTTGTGGAATTTGATTCAATCTTTCCATAAGATTTGAATTAATTTCGTTGCCATCTTTGTGGGACTTAATTCAATATTTCCATAAGATTTGAATTAATTTTATTGCTATCTTTGTGGGATTTAATTCAATATTTCCATAACTGAAAAGGCGGTTAGGGTTGCCACCCTCTCTCTATATATACTCTCTTCTGGCCTCCTTTGTGAGGTACTACGAATTTTATAAGTCAGAAAAGAGAGAGAAAGAGAGGGAGTTGCTGCCGCCATTGCAAGTCCATCCGAGGAGTCAGAACAGAGGTGACTTCGAGCGTTCCACAAGTTCTTCAACTTGCTGGTTCCTGAAAGCAATTCGTGTGAGGCGAATCTTGCTTTGAGCAACGGTGTTTTGACACCCCAGCAACTTTTCTTCTTCTCATCTTTCTCTAGATTATTGTAACTCGTTCTGTCCCAATTGCAACACGTTTGCAAGGAAGAACGAGAGATCTTCTCTTCTCTATTTCCCTCCTTCATATTGTAATCTGGCTATTTGATTTTTTGTATCATCGTAGATCTTGAGTTTGATCACTGCAAAATTTTTTGTGTGACTCTCAGATCTCGATTGCATCAGTTTTTCCATCTTTGGTCAAGCCCCGGAACTAACATATATATATATATATATATATATATATATATATATATATATATATATATATAAACCATTGATTTAACTTTATATATATATATACATATATAAAGTTAAATCAATGGTTTTTATTTTTGTGGATGATTTGTAACTAACGTCTTGAAAAAAAAATGAAGCCTAGTTAAGTTTGGGCAATTTATGATAACTATTCATATATTTCATACTTATTACAGGAATTATTTTTATTTTGAAACTAATTACATGGAATACTTCTATGTTTTACATTTTATATAGAAAGTTATAAGAGTAAGTACTAACTACCCTTATTTAAAAAAACAAAACATAAAGTAGAGTATAGTCCGTGTATTATTTTTAAACTATAGATGGTTCATGTAATACCCAAGAAAAAAATGTGACCCTTGTTAAGTTTTTACTATTGCCAGTATTTTTAAAATAGAAGTGGTCCATGTAGTACCCATGAAAAGAAAAAGAGGTGAACCCTTGTTATGTTTTTACTATTGCAATGTTCATGTGAGGGAGAAATCAGCACTAAGTTGACATAACCCATGACGCATGGGCCTCAGTTTGTTGTGGACTCAATGATGGTCATGACCTAGTTGGAGACATCAACTTTGTGTCAATTTCACCAATAGGTACGAAAGACGTTAATTTTTCCTTTCAATTGCCACAAGAAGAATTAAAGGGAATAGAAGAATAAAAGCTCGGACTGGGTAGCGCAGTGAATCGAGCAACAAGGCTTATTATTCATTCTATTCAGAGCCAACTCTGAGTTCATGGAAGTCCTAGATAAATTTTTAAAATGAGATCCATATATAATATATAAAAATTAAAATAAAAGTAAAATTTAAAAATGTAATAACCAAGAATTGAACCTAGGACCTCTACTGTACAAAAATAACTTACTAACTACTACATCACAATTGTTTTGTGATAAAAAAGGGTCCAGTTACATATTAGTTCTTATTTAGATACAAAATTACTAATATATATATATATATATATATATATATAAATCAATTTGTTTTGGCCCCCCATTTTCCATGGGACCCTGGACGGTCGTCCTTGCCGTCCTGGGCCAGGGCCGGCCCTGATTCTATTTATAGTATAATTTGAAGGACAGTGGGCCCAAAAGACACACAATGCAGTGTGTACAAAAAAGTTTCAAGCGTTACGCTAGGCACCGTAAAAAAGAAAGAAAAAAAAAGTGAGTAGAAGATTATAAATGAACAGTTGGATGATTATTTATATTAGGGTTGTCATTCATTAAAATTTCGTGAACAATTATTCATTAAACTGGGAATCATGAAATTGCAATTCTAATTCCATTTGTTTGAGTGGTTCTATGACATGATAAATCTGTTTTCAGTCCCCGTGACCGTAGCCCGTTGGGAACGGTGAAGCACCCCGGCGCGGGTTTGAGCCCCTTGGAGGCATGCCTCAAAGCACCATTAAGAAGTGGACACCCTAAAAAAATATATAAATAAATAAATAAATAAATAAAATATCTGTTTTCAAACTCCTTACAACATATAGTTGGCAAAATTTTAAATATAAAATTTTATTTTGTAAGGTGAATTACCTACCTAAGGGGACGTTTGGTACGCTGTATTTTTTTTATTCCTGAAAATTTTTAGGGTGGAAATTTATTACCACGTTTGTTTGAGATATAAAAAAATTATTTCCGGGAATTAGAAATATCCTGGTAAATATTTTACCCATAAAACATAATAATCCTATTTCTTAAGAATAGGTGGGTATTTTTTTCCCCGGAAAAAAATATTGTTCAAATTTTTCTTCTTTTTGATCATTTTTGAACATTTTTATCGGTTTTTCCGATTTTTATCTTTTTTCTGGTCTTTTTTTTCCTCTTTTTTTTTTTGGCTTTTTTTGTCGTTTTTTTGACTTTTTTTAACATTTTGGATCTTTTTTTCGCTTATATCACTTTTTGTCATTTTTTTTGTCTGTTTGGTCGTCTTTTTTCTCGTTGTCGATTTTTTTTACCTTTTTATCTTTTACGTTTTATTGCTTTTTGTCGCTTTTGTCATTTTTTTAATAATTTTTGGGTGTTTTTTTGTTGTTTTCGTCTTATTTGTCTTTTTTGGTCATTTTTTATTTTTTTATTTTTTGTCGTTTTTTTTCTTCTGTATATTGATCGTTTTTTGTCGTTTTTACTTTTTTTCTCTTTCCTTTTTTGACATTTTTTCCTTCTTTTTTTTTTCATTTTTTTCGTTTTCTTGCCATTTTTCCGGGAACATTTATATAGTCACGAAGCATGAAAATATAATTTTTCAAAATAATTAATTTTGATTTCCTGAAATATAAAAGTTTTATATAGTATTCCGTATACCAAACGCTCCCTAAAAGTTGTAAGCGTTGATTTTTTTTTGTTAAAAAAATATTTCTCATTTAAATATCATGTATTTTTGTAATATTTTACTGCTCAAGGAAAACTATTACTTGAAGGCCATCCCTCCTCCTTTGGAAAAAGAAAGGCAAATGTTAAAGGCCACCCCCAAATTACTAAGGGCCACCAACCTACTAAGGGCAACCATCCTACACTCTTACTTTTACTAAAGGCAACCTAAAATGAACCATTTTACTAAGGGCTACCAAATGAAAAAAAAAAAAAACCAAAAGAAAACAAAAAAAACCAAAAAACCATTTTACTAAGCCCCACCCTTCGCCTCCTCCCCCCCCCCCCCCCCCCCCCCCCCCCGCCTCCGTCCCCCGCCGCAGCCCCCCCCTCCCCCCGCAGCAGCCCGCCTAGCTCCCCTCTGCTGCTGCTGCTGCTAAGCAGCTACTGCTCCTTGTCGCAGCCCCACCCTCCGCCTCCCTCCCCCCGCCGCAGCCCCCCTCCCCCCGCAGCAGCCCCCCCTAGCTCCCCTCCCTTGCCCCTCGTCATCCCGTGGATCGTTCGGGGGGAAGACGGACTGCAGGCTAGCACTGCAGTCCCTTCTTCACTTTGGACTGCAGGCAAGCCATGCAGTCCTCGATGACAGAAATGGAGTGGCCCTTAGTATTTTTAAAATGACAAACTTGTAATTTTTTTAGTAATTTGGGGGTGGCCTTTAACATTTGCCAAAAGAAAATGTATTGAAAACCTATGACCCAAAGTGGGCCGAATTGATATTTACTCATAATCAAGGCCTCAGTCCAACTGCTATATATTGTTTATTGCCCTAATTAACAAGCTACTTTCTATATACTAGTAATATGCACGTGCAAATGCACGTACAAAATAAATATTAAAAAAATTAAATATAAATTTATTATAAAAAATTATCAAACTTAACTTGAACTCCAGCAACAAAGAAAAATATCTTTTACCTTAACCACTTGTAGACTATTTAGCTGTAACTATGTCTTATTAGATCGTTAAATACTTAGTTATATTTTTAAAAATAATAATTAGAGTATTTAGATAGTTATATTTATTTAAATGATTGATGATATTCATACGGCTGAGTCGGCTAGCCTCTTTATATAGTAGAAGGTATAACCCCCCAAAAAAAGAGAGTAAATGCTCTATAACCCCCCAAAAATTGTAAGTTAAGCATGAAAATTTACCAAATTTCTCTTGGTTATGCTTTCTCTTTTGGAACAATAAGGGACAATTACTTGTCTGTTGCCATCCGAGTTTCAAGTCCATGACTTTTTCTTTCCATGTTCAAACGTGTCCGTCGAGACGAGTAGCCACCGACTATGGAACTACAAACTAGGAGATATATAATATACGTTAGAATAATATATATATATATATATATATATATATATATATATATATATATATATATATATATATATATATATATATATATATATATTTCTTTAGAAAACCCTCTAAAAACCTCTCTCACTCTAATCCGGTAATTTAATGTTAATATTAATGTTAATGTTAATATTAACATTAAATACTAAAATTAACATTAAACTTAACATTAAAATTAATATTAACATTAACATTAACATTAATATTAATATTAACATTAACATTAACATTAATATAAAAAATATAAAAAATTAACATTAACATTAATATTAATATTATCATTAATATTAACATTAATATTAACATTAATATTACGAATTAGAGTGAGGGAGATTTTTAGGGAGTTTTCTAAGGGGGGTTATATATATATATATATATATATATATATATATATATATATATATATATATATATATATATATAACCTTCAAGTGAAACCTCACTATAACACTATAGAGTTTTGATACAACTCTAACTTTGTATGCAATGACTTTAACATCATTACAGAGCAACGAAGAGTTTAGTGTGTCGACGATCGGGGTGCAATTCGGGCGGGTCGGGTCGGGTTTGAGGTCAATCCGAGCCTAACTCGATAGATCATAAGTCTAGCTCAAGTCCAAGTCCGACCCGACTTTGGGTTCAACATATGAAGTCCAAGACCAAGTCCGGAGGATCGGATTGAGTCGGGTCCATCGGATTAATTTATCGGACTCTAATATGATATTTGAAATAATTTAATCAAGACTAATATTAATGCATAATCAAATAGCAATCAAGCTTCAATCATTACAAAATAAAACTGAAATGAGATTTAGGACAAGGAGTTGAAGAGTTCAGGTGAAAAAAATTATAGTTTAAACTTTTTATTTAAGTAGTATGAAACAATATATATATATATATATATATATATATATATATATATATATATATATATATATATATATATATATATATATATATATATTATGTATGTCGGATTTCGGGTTCTTCGGGTTACCCAACACATGAACCCAAGTCCAACCCGATTTTTGATCAGGTTCAAATATTTTAACCCGAGCCAAAGTCCGAACCCGAATATCTTCAACCCTAACCCAACCCATTAACGAGTTTACCCGATCGGATTCGGGTTTAGCCCGCCCATGTTGCACCCCTAGTCGACGAGAGCCAAGCAGTGCTCGCAGGAGCGGATCCATTATAAAGGCCTATAGGGGGCCCAAGTCCCTCTTGGATTCTTTTCGTGAAAAAATATTATTGATGCAGTTTTAGAAATGTTAAAAATAATGTTTTTTTTTTTTGAAGAAAGGGTAATCTTCATATACTGAAAAAAGTTACAAGTTACAAATTATTCTGAGGACCATTCCTCCTCGCCTTATTAATTGAATCCCAAGTATCTAATATCACTATTAATGTTGTTGATAATGCCCAAGACAGTTGTTTTCCTCCCTTCGAATATCCCCCTATTTCTCTTGCGCCATACGTGCCATACCGCGGAAAGAAGTTTGATTCTCCCTTTCTCATAAGCATTTGTACCTTTTGTCTTCAAGGCCCGCACCTCTTCGATCGTTTCCTGGACACCTTCTCTACGACTGTTGTCCATGCCCAGTTGTGTTTTGTAGTGCTGCCATATGAGTCCAGATGTTTGACACCTAAAGAATAGGTGGTCTCTCGTCTCGATCTCCTCCTCACAAAGGACGCAAGTGTCGCTGGTATTTGAACTCTGAATATGAACAATCGCTCTTGTGAGAAGCCTGTCCCGAACTGCTTTGTAGAAGCAAAGTTGCATTTTGATGGCCGCGCCCTTTGTCCAAACAACATTCGCCCATTCAGCCTTCGCCATATGGGGACGTTCCTGTTCGAACACCCTGCTACTTGAGAACTCCCCATCCGATGAATCCTTCCATACCCATCAATCCGCACTCGCCTCCCTTTCAATTTTGATATTTAGTATTTCCTCTTTTAACCAATTTCCAACCTGCCTTGCCTCCGTCTTCCAAGTGCCATTCTGGATGATGGCATTTAGCGTCTCTGTGCTGCCTATTAATTCGAATGTCGGCCATCCCAATTTGTCTATTAAACTCTCATGCCCCAACCATGGATCCAGCCATAAACTAGTACTTCTCCAATCATGGATGACTCGCTGAATGTAGTTCTTCAGCTTGCCCCGGAGGCGTAAAATGTTCTTGAACGTCACCAAGAAGTTATTATCAATACCTTGTACCCAAAAATTATTGGATCGAAGGTATCTATTCGTCGTCCACTGCGCCCATATAGATTTTCCTTCTATGAGCTTCCATGCTAATTTTAGCAAGGCTACTTCACGCAGAATACTGAGAGAACGCAGTTCGGCTCCCCCTTCTTCCTTCGGCAAGCACAGCTCGTCCCATGAGATAGCATGCAACCCTCCTCTCCATACGAAATTGGCGCACAATGCTTCAATTCGCTTTATGGTTTTACTTGGAATATATAACGCTTGCATCCAATATGTCATTATTGCTAGTATCACCGCCCGTACCAACTGTATTCTACCTCCGAACGATAGCAGTTGTGACTGCCATCCTTCCAGTCGAGTATTGACATATTGCACCAAGCCATTGCAGTCCACATCCTTCACATAAGTTACTGAGAGTGGTAACCCAAGATATTTCACTGGAAGTTCGCCCAACTCAATGTGTAGTAGCTCCGACCATCTCTCCTTTTGTGGGCAATCTTTATTAACATATAATCGACTGTTCTCTCTGTTGAGCTGTAATCCCGACACTTGCTTGAAATCTGCCATAATGGATAGTAGTGTAGTGATTCCTTTATCTGTTGGTTCAATAAAAACCAATAGATCATCAACGTATATTAGGTACGATACACTAGGCGAGACTCGATGATATAATGGTCGGATTTGCCCCTGCATCACTGCCAAGTCCATCATGCACGTGAATTGCTCCTTCACCGTGGTAAACAGGTAAGGGGAGAGAGGATCTCCCTGGCGGAGCCCTCGGTTGCTATCGAAGTAACCTGTTGGTTACCCATTGATGAGAATCAAAAAGGTGGGCGTCGTGATACACTCTCTAATTCTGTCTACCCACCATCTAGCAAATCCCATGCTCTGAAGTACCTCGCACATGAACTCCCTATTTACCATGTCGTAGGCTTTTTGCAAATCCAGCTTGATACACCCCTTTCTTCCTCCTGGTTTGTTGAACTCACGAACCAGTTCATGTGCTAGTAGGCAATTTTCGGCGATCGATCTCCCCTTTATGAATGTAGACTGATTCATCGAGATGATTTCCTACATTAGACTTTGCATTCTGGACACCATAATGTTAGCAATAATTTTGTAAAGGAAATTACAGCAAGCAATTGGTCGAAAGTCACCCAGAGATATGGCCCCCTCCTTCTTAGGAATTAGTGTCAAAAAAGTATGATTAATCTCCTTTAGTAGTCGTCCGGTGTGAAAGAAATCACGAACCATCTGTAGAAGAAGATGCTTAAGCTGTTCCCAGTGTTGTTTGTAGAATCCCGCATTAAATCCGTCAGGCCCTGGAGCTTTGTTGGGATCCGCATTCTTAACTGTGCGCTCGACCTCCTCCATCGTAACTTCTTTATGTAAGATTGCATTTTCCTCATCTGTAATTATTCTCTTGCTGATGATCTCTGGAAAGGAAGTGCTATACTCTGATTGATTATATAAATTAGTGAAGAATGATACAGCTTCTTCACCCACTTTGGAGACCTCTGTTACTACTTTGCCATTTGTGTCGAGAAGCGACCCGATGTTATTCCTATTTTGCCGAGCTCTTATAGTAGAGTGGAAGAATTTCGAACAACGGTCGTCCTCTTTAAGCCATAAACACTTAGCTCTTTGTTGCAATTGAATTTCCTCCTGATAACGGAGTATACGGATTTCCTCCTGAAGCTTTGTTTCCTTCGTGGCTAGAGAAGTGTCCATCGGATCTACTTGGAGCTGATTTTGAATAGCATTTAGTTCTGTCTCCTTGGTCGCCAAAGTGTTACTCGGCCTCTCTTTATTCCATGCTTTCAGGTCTTTTTTGATTTACTTCAGTTTTTGAGTAATCTGAAACTGGATGTTGTTTCACTTAACAAAATGCCTAAAATTGGCTTTTGAAAGAAAATTAGAAAAAGTACAAAAGTACAAATTATTTCTGGAAAGTATTGCTATGGAAGTCTGATCTGAGGACGATCACTTTGTTCCTTGGACTATACGATGATGATGAAGAAAACTGCTTGAAGAAGACGAATAATCAGAAGAACTAAGTCACCAGAAAGGTATTGTCACGCCCCAGAACCATAATACTGGAGAGCGGGAGCGAACATAGCCAGCTACGTATATTGAAATGAAGTCCATCTCGCCATACGGTCACGGCTGTCTAGATATGAGAGTTTACTACAAGCCAACAGTCTCTTAAGGTCAAGCCTACTGTCTCAATCTCAAGCAAATAATATAATCACAAGATGTTTGACCACCAAATATACAATAAAAGGCATCCCAAATATTACATATCAGCTGATCATGAAGCTAGTCGTACAAAATGCTAGGACTAGCAAGAGTTAAGTCATACATGATCAACGCTAGGATTTGTCAATCATGTTTACAGTCCATAGGCAGACAGTAAGTAAATGTGCATCGAGCTAACAGGTGCTCGTCGGCTAAACGCCTCAAAAGAATAATTTACAATAGAGTGAGCGAAACAAAATAGAAAACCCACTCGCAGCCCGGGTTCCTTCTAGTCGCCACCATCGGGCTGGAGGTTCGGAAGATCCTCGGGAGCTGCTCTGAAATCTGGCCATACAAAACCAGCTGGGTCAAACCCCAGAAAGAGTAAGTGCCACAAAGGAGGCCACGAAATAAGAACAAAAGCCAGCATATCAAAACATAAGAAAAGAAATGGAAGAAGGTACAAGTAAATAAAGAGTGCAACAGGACAATAAACGACTAGTGACGTGGGACCATTCCGGGAGCCAGGTTACAACCCTTAAACCAGACAAGGACCGAGGTTGTAACCATTCGCCTGAACAGCACTCTGTCTCTACCCATTTATTGTTAGAGATAAGTAAAACAAGCATGTACAAGAGTAGCCAGGTACAGGGACTAGACAAGACTTAGACAAGGCTGGACTTCATCCATTCACAAGCGGCCAAGCAATTACTACGGCTTACTACTTAACTAACTAGGGTTATCACAAGCCTTAATTACTAACAAGATGCAATGAGAATTTTCCAGTCCCAAGCCCTGCAGACCATCCAGTTATCCTTCTGCGGGTTGAGAGTATGGTTGGGTACATCGCCCCGGAGACGATATACCCTTAGGTGACTTAGAGGGTGCAACACATGACAGTGCGCTGGAAATGTGCTCTACTCGTCGGCAAGCTACAAGTCCAATTAAGAGCGCCCAGATAACGAGATTGCCTGTGACTGAAAATTCTCCATGAACTATAGTTTGATCTAGTCATTAGCCTAATCCATATTCAGTATGAATCCCTGACCGTGGGAACCAGGGAGTCACGTCCTAGACATGATGCAAGACAAGACAAGTGGATTACACAAGCAAGCAAGCAGGAACACCTACGGTGTCAAGTTGATTATACGAGTCAAGTTACAAGTTATAAGTCAAGTCAAGTCAGGAGTGCGCCGCCACGGGCCACTATCAAGTTATCAAGATAAATCATGTCAAGGTACTTGTCAGGAGTGCGCCACGACGGGCCACTATCATGTCAGGTTGGTCATGTCAGGAGTGCACCACTACGGGCCACTGTCGTGTTATGCTAGTTCCTTGTCATACTATGCCATGTACAATAGTCATTCCAAACATATTAAGTAAAATCAAGTTCATGACAAAAGGCGTAAGGATATAAAATGGACGTAAAATATCTAATAAAATATCAGTATACAGGGCTATAGAAGACTCAAGCTTAAAGAAAATAAAACCAAATCTCCATGGTTGGACAGATTGTGCAAGGGGTCAGGGGGTTGGATTGCGCAGGGTGTCAGCTGCGCAGGGTGCCAAGTGCGCAGGGGCACAGGGCGCAGGGTGCCAAGTGCGCAGGGGCACAGGGCGCAGGGGCAGATGGCGCATGGGCCAAGTGCGCAGGAGTCAAGAGCGCGGGGAGCCAACTGCGCAGGGGTGAGCTGCGCAGGGGCATAGGTGGCGCATGAGCAGACTGCGCATGAGCAGACTGCGCAGGAGCAGACTGCACATGGATGGATGGCGCATAGGATTGAGCGCAGTTTGCCAAGGTGCAAGCAGCGCGGTCGGCGCTGCGCTAAAGAGCGCAGGCCGAGAGGGGGGGTGCGCAGTCCAGCACTGCGCTAAAGAGCGCAGGCTGCAGTCTTCTTCTCCAGGCCGAGAGGAAGCTCAAGAACACCAAAAATTCAATCTTTCATATCTTGGTCAAATCAAACCCAAATCTAGATTTTCAAAGTTCTAACTTGAGTAAAATTGAATTCTCTTCCACATGGAAGCATCAAAACCCACAAAAATCCAACCAAAATAGATCAAAACCATATAAATCCGAAAATAGTTAAAACCTAGATCTAGAACAATGGAGACTCCAAATCACAAAATGTTAAGCACTAATGTTGATCACCATGGCCTAATCTAGCTAATGAAGAAATAAAATATGGTTCTCATGTGGTGGCAAGGTGCACTTGCCTATGGGTGGAGTGTTGTGTAGAGGAAGGAAGAAGAAGAAGATGGAGAAATAAATGAGAGAATAAAGAGGAGAGAGAAAAGTAGGTAGAGTTTTAATGAGGGTGAGTTGTGTTGTGTTGAGGGTGGAGTGTAGGTTAAAGTGTTCCAATGCATGTTAAACTAAACCAAACCAAACCAATTCTCCTCCACAAAATAAACCAAGCCAGGTAAAACCCAATTACTAGAACCAAAATCTGTAAGTCAAGCCAATTACAAGTACATGCCAAAATCCGAGAAAATAAATACAAGTCTGAAATACATGCAAGCTTGACAAAATACGTATTCAGAATATGGGTGTTACAGGTATCGAGCAACGGCACTGATGGCACAGTCGAATGCTTTCCTGCTTTGCTTCACCCTGTTCTTGAGAAAAAGTTGAAGAAATGCTTCTGGAAATATCACTCTGAAAGTATGAGTTTTTTCAGAATCTCCTCTCATGTATATCTATTGATCTCTTGATTATGTCTGTGTTGAAAATATGTCTATTTATAGACTAGACCCTCTGTGCGTAAAAAGCAACATAATAGAGTCTCTACGTAAGCAACTGTCACCCACGATTGAAAATCAACTCTACGCGTGATGACACGTGTCCCATAACTTCAGCAATATAAGGAGAGCTCGTACACACGTTCCTCGATAAGTGTGGCATGAAAGCCACGTATGCAGACTACGTTCTCATGTAACCAGAAAAGATCGGACGTAAAAATGACCCAAAATATATTTCCTGCGTAAAGTAGCAGACTGGGCGTAAAATAGCTCAAAATAAATTTCCCGCGTAAAGTGGCTGAAAATACCCTTGAACGTAAAATTAGCTCAAATAAACTTTACGCGCACAACAGCCTTGAGCGTAAAAAGCTCGAATAGCTTTCGTGCGTAAAAGAAGCAACTCTTGAGCGTAAAGTAGCCCATCTGCACACTAAACGACAGTGTTGGGTTTGGTGTAAATCAAATCTTCTCGAATTCTGTGTTGTCCGCTGTCAGAAAATCATTACGTCAGAACAATATCACGCGCATTAAATACGATGATTTAACAGCCTGTCCTTCGCGTAAAAGCTTTGAGGATGGCTCTTGCGTGAAGTAGTTCGCGTAGAGTTTTACTCTGTTTGACTTGCGTAAAGCTCTTAACTTTCTTTGACTTGGTCCATGAAGCACTTTTTACGCTCCTACAGATGTTGCCCTTGTGTTCTAGTTGGATGCCCCGTTCGACCACTTGGTTGTAACCCTCGACTAACGGCCATGCATTGCAGTCTTCTTCGTCTTGCATCCTCTTCACACAGGCGAACCAGTATTGGGGAATGGTCACTTGTGCCGCATTGGAGTCCTTCCGCTCGTGCGTTTGGGAATGTCGACAACCATCTATGATTGCATAATGACCTGTCTAATTGACAAACCACCCGAGCTGTCGATGAATTGTTGTTCCATGACCATATATGCCCCGTTCTACTAAGGCAGTGCAGACCCGAATTGAGTAGACAGGATTGGAAATCATCGAGGATGGCCGCTGGAACCTGTCTACCGCCTATCTTTTCATTTTCATACATGATTGCATTAAAGTCCCCACTCAGTATGAATGGTAGATTATCGTCAACTTCGGTAGCAACCCTGACTATATCCTTCCATAAATCGAAGCGGCGTCTACGGTCGTTATGCCCATAAACTGCTCCTACAACAACTCTGAGTCCTCCCTTATTAGTGAAATTAATGATAATGAGTTGCTCAGATAAGAACCTTACCTGCCCTGTCCACTCCGACGTGTTCCACATCACCCAAATGCGCGCCATGTTGCAGTTGGCCAGATTATGGATAGAGGACCACCGATGTGGCGTTCTTCTTGTGATTAGTGACTCCGACTTGATCTTGACATATATTTACAAATCAATTTATCAAACCTCATCCTCCGTGATAAAATTATAATTTTTACTATACTCTTACTAAAGCGCTTTAATTTATATATAGGATACTGATTTTAAGTCAGCAATATTCCCCTATGTACCTTGGAAATTGGAATGTCAATATTTTTTCAGAGTGTCAAAATAGTCGTATATATCAGGTTATTTTTTGAGTTTTCAAAAAGTGTTGATCTGATAGCAAGAGAGAAGAATAATAGGCCATGCACGCGCGCACTTGCTTGGAATATTGGAGCAGTCCGCTAGCTAGCCAGCCAGCCTACTGATCAAGAAGTTGATATAACATTAATTGGACTGTCCATGCATGCATGGGACGGGACGTCTAGTTGCAAGTATAATATGTTGATGATGATCATGACAAGCTAGCTAAGCTAGCAGACAATTTTCCAATCAATGACAATGAGCCAGCCAGCCAGCCAGCTGAATGAGACCAAGTAAGTAGTCGGTTTTCTTGCAAGTTGCCGCGAAAAAACCGCGTGCAGGGAAGAGGTTTAGAGAAACTATCAACAATTTTTATCACTCTAAATTTATTTGCTTGAAATATTGCGGGACCAATTTTTATATGATATATAACATGTATCGAAAAACTATATCAACAATTCCATAAGTATCTATTCTACTATATAATAGACAAAGTTGGTGGTAAAACTTTTGAATTCCTAAAATACTCTCGAGTATATTATAAACATGATGTTATTATGTCAAATTGCATGTCATTTATGTTTATGAGTCAAAGCAATAAAGTTTGCATGCAAGTTTTCTTTTACCATACAACTTTTTATGTTCCAATGATAATAATAATTATTATCTTTACCATTTTTCAAAGATTATTATTCTCAATAGAAAATTAAAAAAAATAAATTTTATACTTTGAATCTCTTTGTATTGTAAAAAGAAAACACACACATGAATAATCACATAAAAAAACGAAAAGACAACAACTGACTTTATGATATTCTAATTAAAATATATACAAAGTACGTGTATGTAGATTAGTTTGTTTAAAACAAAATTCACCTAAGATAGAGCAATATAAAAAGGAAATCCTATATTTAATGTGAATTTTCAAATTACATCAAATTAAATAGTTGACCAGATTTGGACCTCTAACATATGTTGTTACAGAATCCATATTGGACTCAACATATCCCCCCTCAACCATATTGTTGTCGTCTTTGTACATGCCAATTTGATAAAAATTAAAAATAAACCAGGCCAACTTGGGTCCAGCCCGCACCTCGGTAACTGGCTTGACCGAACCCATCCTCGTTCATGCCGAGTTACAGGCCATGTTGGATTTCTTGAGTAAAACCATATACAAGATTTAAGTGTGTCCCACGTGCCAAAAGTTGAACATATTTCTTGAGTAAAAGTTGGGGAAATAATATTTAACAAAAGTTTATATTATTGTCTAATTTATTAACATTAAAAAAACATAAGGGAGACATGCCCCCTACTTTTGCCCATAATTGTTTACATATTCATTCGATTTTGGTCCGTTCCTTTGTTGTACATATTTACATGCGAATCCGAGGAATTAGAGTAATGCTACAGTTACAATCAAATGCTTACAACCCTCTTACAACCTTCACCCATTGCTGACATGTGGGCCATGGTCCACATGTCAGCACATGGGTGAGTGGTTGTAAAATGGTTGTAAAGATTTGGTAGTAGACTTAGCATTATTGGAGGAATTAAGATCCTTTAATACTTGAAAATTTCCGTCATTCTAAGAAAATATGAAAAAAATGAAAGAAAAATAATAATTTTCATATATAATAAATTAGCCGCAAAATTTATATTTGTATTACAGCATATTGGCACTAAGAAATTTTAATCCAAATCTGAGTGTTTTCAAAACGTAATCGTATAGTTTTTTAGTCCCTCGATTTCTGTTGGTGCTTTCTTTACATGGAGAGAGCTTGCTCTCAACATGCCTTGTAAATTTTAGTCCCACATCGAAAATGCAC
Source organism: Iris pallida (assembly GCA_029216955.1). NCBI lineage: Eukaryota > Viridiplantae > Streptophyta > Magnoliopsida > Asparagales > Iridaceae > Iris > Iris pallida. The sequence continues at coordinate 3,226,821 of JANAVB010030620.1, forward strand.
CATGAGTTATCTCAACATATATACTTGGGTGTGTTGTTGAGAGATACACATGGGGTGGTGACCCTAAGGAGGGAACCATGTGGAAGATTTTACAAGAAGGTAAGAATAAGGCTCCAAGGATTAAGCACTAATGCTTTTGTCATTCTCTTGGATTAATTCCATTTGGAGCTAAGCCCCTTAGCGACTCGGACTCGGGCTCATGAGGCGTAATGTGGCGTTTTGTTGGCGCACTTTGCACTTAGCACGTCAGCCATTAGGCTCATGTGGCCAGGCTGCTGCTGCTGCCGCATGAAGGGATCCGCTGACTGTGCAGATTACAAATCAGTTATAGAAAGGCTGAATCAATGCGATTAAATCAGATCCTATCTTTGTGGAATTTGAATTAATTTCGTGGGATTTGAATTAAATCTCGTTGCTATCTTTTGGAATTTGATTCAATCTTTCCATAACTGAAGCGGCGGCTAGGGTTTCCACCCTCTCTCTATAAATACTCTCTTCTGGCCTCCTTTGTGACAACTACGAAAATTACAAGTCAAAAAAGGAGAAAGAGAGAGAGAGTTGCTGCCGCCATTGCAAGTCCATCCGAGGAGTCTGAACAGAGGTGACTTCGAGCGTTCCACAAGTTCTTCAACTTGCTGGTTCCTGGAAGCAGATCGTGTGGGACGAATCTTGCTTTGAGCAACGGTGTTTTGACACCCCAGCATTGTTCTTCTTCTCATCTCTCTCTAGTTTTATTGTAACTCGTTCTGTCCCAATTGTAACACGTTTGCAAGGAAGAACGATAGATCTTCTCTTCTCTTTTTCCCTCCTTCAGATTGTAATTCGGCTATTTGATTTTTTGTACCTTCGTAGATCTTGAGTTTGATCACTGCAAAGTTTTGTGGGATATCTCAGATCTCGATTGCATCTGATTTTTCATCTTTGATCAAGCCCCGGGACTAACAATCTCAAAGCAAGATCCGTGTAGATGGAAAACATTAATGCTTCGCTCCTCCAATCGGACTTCTGCAAGTTGGAAAAGTTCGATGGAGAGCACTATCAAGTCTGGAAGAGAAAGGTGTACCTAACTCTTCAACTAAAAAACGTTGATCATGTTCTGTTGGAGGAAGAACCCTCTGTTCCAGATACTGGATCAACTGTCGCCATCAACGCGGCTACCAAACTTCAGGCCAAGTGGAGAAGGTGGACACTCTGTCCAAACAGTTGGCTAAAGCCAATCTGGTGCAGACGAGGGATCCCAAGGGGAAGCAGGCGGCTTCTCATCCCAAGAAGAAGGACTTCACTAATCTGAAAGTGAAGGGTCCTTCATTCAAGCAACAGAAGACTAAGTCCCACGTGACTTGTTACAATTGTGGCAAGAAAGGCCAATACAAGAGTGAATGCAGATCTAAGCCTAAACAATCAGAGAAATGTGAGCCTAATAAGGTTTCATTGGTTTCTAACATTGTTGCTTTGATCGGACAGGTCACAACTGTGGGGGTTAACTCTGACTGGTGGATAGACACTGGTGCGACTTGCCATGTCTGTTCTGACAAGGAATGGTTCGTCACGTACCGGCCGATATCTGAGAAGGTTGTCATGGCGAACCAGGCCCAAGCTGAAGTTCTGGGGATTGGGACTGTGGAGCTGAAACTCACTTCTGGGAACACTCTGACGCTTCAAGGTGTGAAACATGTTCCTGCGATTGCCAAGAACCTGATCTCTGGGAGCCTGCTCTGCAACGCAAGCTTGAGGATGGACATCAACGCTGGTCAGATGGTTATGTCCAAGAAAGAAACATACTTCGGGAAGGCTTATCAAACCGAAGGAATGTTCAAAATTCAGCTTGTCAACCAGTTTGAAGATATTAATGCAGTTGCATGTTCTGATTATTCTCTTGAGTTGTGGCATAATAGACTAGGACATGTTCATTGTAAGAGAATTAACAAAATGTCTAGTCTAGGACTTATCTCCAAATGTGGAGGTAAGGTGGAGAAGTGTGAAGTGTGTGCTCAGACGAAGATCACAAGGAAACCCTTTCATCGGGTCAATCGAAGTACAGATCTTCTGGAGTTGGTGCACTCCGATATCTGTGACTTCAAACATTTCTCCACGAAGGCCGGGATGAAGTATTTCATAACCTTCATCGACGACTTCTCAAAATACGCGTTCGTCTACTTGCTCAAGTCTAAAGACGAAGCCTTCGAGAAGTTCAGAGAGTTCAGGGCCGAAGCTGAACGGCAGACTGGATAACAACTCAAGAGGTTAAGAAGTGATCGAGGTGGGGAGTACAGGTCTCATAAATTTGCATCGTTCTGTAAAGAACATGGAATCATATGCGAGACTACTGCTCCATATTCTCCTCAATCCAACGGAGTAGCGGAGAGGAAGAACAGAACGTTGACAGAAATGATGAACTCTATGCTGCTAACCGCGGGTCTTCCTAAATGTTACTGGGGAGAAGCTGCATTGACGGCCACTTTTATTCTAAATAGAGTGCCACATGCAACTTCGGACGTAACTCCTCATGAACTCTGGTTCAAAGTCAGACCAAACTTGAATGTCATTCGAGTGTGGGGGTGTCTGGCGTATGTGAAACTCCCAGATCTGAAGATTCAGAAGCTAGGGACAAGGACTACGAAGGCGATCTTCTTGGGGCATGCCGAGAAGAGTGATGCTCGAAGATTTCTTGATATTGAGTCAAATCATATCATCGAATCTCGCGATGCTGAATACTTTGAAGATAAGTTTGCAAAAGACAAAAACATTGTTCTTTCGGACATTCCGGAAAATGATATAGGTGTAAATGAGACTGAAATCTCATACGAGCCAGTAGTCCAAGAAGAAGCTATTGTTGATGAAACAACTCTTGTACCAGAACTCGCAGAGCCGTCAGCTAAGCGAGTGAGGAGACCGAAAGATTTCGGAGATGACTTTGTCACCTATCATGTGGAAGCAGATCCACTTACCTATGATGAGGCGATGAAGACCAGAGATGCTATCTTCTGGAAGGAGGCCGTGAATGACGAGTTTGACTCTATCACCTCCAATAACACATGGGTGTTGGTAGATCTACCTGAAGGAGAAAAGCCTATTGGATGTAAATGGATCTTCAAAAAGAAGATGAAGGCAGATGGAACTATTGACAAGTTCAAGGCCAGGCTGGTCGCCAAGGGATTTTCTCAGAAACAGGGGATAGACTAATTTGACACGTACGCTCCAGTAGCTCGAATGACCACCATCAGGATGTTAATCGCTCTAGCAGCTATACATAAGTTGGTGATACATCAGATGGATGTAAAGACTGCATTCCTGAATGGGGAGCTGACTGAAGAGATTTACATGCAATAGCCAGATGGATTTGTCGTCAAAGGTCTTGAAGACAAAGTCTGCAAGTTGGTGAAATCATTGTATCGTTTGAAGCAAGCTCCCAAGATGTGGCATGAGAAGTTTGACAAAGTTATTAGGTCAAACGGCTGCAGAGTCAGCGAGACGGACAAATGTGTTTACACAAAGTTCGCTGATGGAAGAGGAGTCATCGTTTGTCTGTGTCACGCCCCGCTCCCGTAGGAGCGATCGTCCTCGCTAAGGCGTGATGCCGCACGAGCCTAGATTGCGCTCGTGCAAGGCGGGTTCCATAACGGCCGATTACAGCGGCTGCGACGGGGTCGTCGCACAGAAGTCCCGAGCAGAGACATTGAACACGCAGCGGAAATTTAGAACAAACACAAGTTATTCAAAGAAGCTCTTTTATTCATATTGAAACGACGATTACATTGGGGGCACAAGGCCGAGATTACAATCACTCAATACACTCGCCTCACATTACAAATCACTCTGCTCTCTCTCATCTCTCGATACAATACTTGAATCCAGCGGAAGCTTCGGAAGGCGATGTCCATACATTATGTCCCGTATAAGTCTTTGATCAATGCGGCCGCACGCTTCGAATCGCCAAGGAACTCCATGCCTCGACGCATCCAAGCGAGCTCCGCGCCACGAGCTTCTACCTGTGCCTGCACATAAACACTGTGTGGGTGTCAGTACCACTGTACTGGTGGAGTGAGCTCCTCGCCCACCCATACAAAACCGACACGTTTATTTTACTTTGTGCATTACAAGTCCCCTTACGATTGTCTTTCTAGTCTTGCCTTAGGATCGATTTTAGGACCGACGCTCGGCCTATTTAGTGTCTTTAGACCATCTTCGTGCCTTGCACTAATAACATACCCATACCTTGCCTCGTGCTTGTATTGTCAACGTACCGACTCATACTTGTCTTTCGTACCAAACTCTTGGACGTAACGACTAGGTCGTGTCAAATACTTGCCCTACGGCCCTTCTCGACTTAACTCGAAACGTATAACCCAACTTGTGGAACAGATGTTGAGAACTCAAGTACGACAACGTATCTCGTGCCGAAGCACGTGTCTTTACGTATAACCGAATCGTAAGCTTTATAACACTTTGGTGCAACCGAGCACACATTTCACCACATATCGCATACCGTGCTTACGCTTCCTTTGTTACGACCGACACCGTGCATGCGGATTCGCCGCTTAGCACGCCGAATATCTATATGAAAGGCCACTGGCATGACAAGCCATCGCGGACATAGCTCGGGTAGGCGGCGGGTCCTTCGATGCAAGGTAGCTAGCCCCATGGAAAGCCCCTGACTACCCACGCAATAAAAGCATGCGCGCTATAACGTCTACCCCCTAGGATGACTGGGCCCGGTGCCCCGGCGTATAACCAGTCTAGGCAGAAATCCTTGTCGACAAGGTGTCCAATGACCACGCACCTACGGAACATCTAGACTCACGTAAATGCATGGCCTACTTGTTGGTACGACCGGAACTATACTTAGCAACTCGTGCTCCGAATCACACTTGGCATAACGTGCCTCGGGACCGCGAGACTCCCAACCGAGGGATCGCCTCGAACTTCTTAACATGGATAGGAACGCGAGACTCCCAACCGAGGGACCGCCTCAAAACTCAACGTGGATAGGAACGCGAGACTCCCAACCGAGGGACCGCCTCGAATACTTAACGTGGATAGGAACGCGAGACTCCCAACCGAGGGACCGCCTCGAATACTTAACGTGGATAGGCACGCGAGACTCCCAACCGAGGGACCGCCTCGAAACTCAACGTGGATAGGAACGCGAGACTCCCAACCGAGGGACCGCCTCGAATACTTAACGTGGATAGGCACGCGAGACTCCCAACCGAGGGACCGCCTCGAACTACAATGAACTCGAGGGAACGACTACTTTGTAGCCTTCCAACTTAACTTGAACAAACGTGTTCCTTAAGTGCCATGGACCGTGGCTAACTTTACATCGTGCCAACCGTAGCTCGTGCCTGTAACTGACTTCCGTCTTACGTGACGCTATCACCCAAGTCATACGTTATATGACGGCCCGTGAGGTCGTAGGACTATTTGACTTGACAACCGCAGAACGAGCGGGACGGCACTTAGAATGACTTAGGTCGATCGGCATAATTTTGCCTAACTTACTCAAGCCTACAACTTAACCCGAGGGACGAGCCAAGGCTATGCCAAGCCTTGCACAGTGGAAACGGACATGCTTTATCGAGCATTCATGCGGGCGACGCCTATGACTTAGGCTAACTCAACGTTTGTGTCGAATACCAACTTTCCTCCTCCCAAGCCACGGGACGAAGGACCGAGTGTCATTTTAAAGCACGCTGAGCCGACTTCTATTGAAACTGTGGGACCATTTTCCATGTTCTAAGACATTCCGACGGGCCGGGATTACTCCCTTAGCTATGTGCGTTCGTAGCTTTTATTTTAGCCTACTTGTGCAAGTTGAAAACCAACGAATTATTAAGTGAAGGCAAAGATGAGACAAGTCCACCGAAACTCCCCCACTTGAGCGATGTCTTCGAGTTATGGTTCGATGTCGTCGAACGATAGGACCGCTCGATGAAATTGTCTAAGAAACACGAAAACACGAGTTAAGAAATGGTAGGATGACCTGCACTCAGAAAGTCTCGAGGACGAGACTTATTTTGAGTGGTGTATTATGTAGTGACCCGCTCCGCCCTAGCGGAACGCCGATTCCAAACGGCAAGTGCAACGACTCAAACGAGCCGTCGACCCGAAGAGTTGCTTCGACCCGATGAAGTGTCGATGCGAATCGATGCAAGGCTTGCATTGGCCCGACAAGATGAATCCAGACTTAGACTATCGAAGGCGTGCTCGGAGGATCGCTCGGCCGATGTGAACATCGCTAAGGTGGGTGGCTCCGATGAACCCGTCTATGCTTAGCCTAGACACATAACAATGCGGACACTATCACGAGAATCGCTAGGCGACAACACCATGCATGTTAATAAATGATCCAACGCACCTAGCTAAGGGAATAATCCCATCTTGCATGCTTGTTTAGAACATGGAAAAGAACTCGGCAATTATAGAAACGCTCGCACCACGCTCTACGCTCGTGCTACGGCACAAGCTCACGTTCATGTCCCGTATACGTTCAAATAATGAAACAATGAATGGTTTACAACAATGAAACGGGAAGGCTATCAACATAGTCGCTCCGAGTAGAGTTTAGCAACATTGGAAGGCTATGGGACCGATGGGTCGCCAAGGCGACTCCCACACTGGGAGTTGCGTAATGCATGAATGAATGAATCAACGAATGAATGAACAAACACATGAATGACTCTATGAACATACGAACAAGTGAAAGAATAACATGAAAAGAAAGAATACATGAAAGATAAGACGCTAGCGACAGGTGTGACGGGCACGTGCAACGGGGCTCGCTACCCGCGCTGTACGGACGCCAACCTGGTCGTTAACGCATTATGGCATGAAAGATAAGACATGGAAGACGCTAGCGACAGGTATGACGGGCACGTGCAACGGGGCTTGCTACCCGCGCTGTACGGACGCCAACCTGGTCGTTAACGCATTATGGCTAAGGGTTAGCCTACGGCTCAGAGATAGCCGCTAAGTAAAAGACAAGATAATACGAAATGGTCGTGGACAAACGGCACGGGCGATGGGGGGGTAAACCGTGGCCGTCGTGTGGAAGGATTCTGCGGCACGGGCGTTGGGGGGGTAAACCGTGGCCGGCCTAGGCAGAATCAATACGGCGCTTACGGGCTGCTTGGGTGCGGGCTTGGGCACCAAGAGACGTAAGTAGGAGGGTATATTCAAGAGACTTAACGGGGTGTACCAGCCATCACCCTACGCTAAGTTGAGAATTGCCACAGGGGAATGTCCTAAATGGCTTGTAAAGCCAGCGACCCGTGCATGTAGATTAAGTGGACTATGCTGGTGGCAATCCACGTGCAAGTTCTTGCATTGAAATCAAAGTAATCTAAGTTAAATGAACAAGTGTCTCCTGAACATGCCCAAAATATAACACTCTTGAACATGCTTGCAAAGTAACATCCTGAACATGAACATGCTCGAAATGTAACATGCCAGAACATGCTTGAAATGTAACCTGCTGAACATGCTCGATATGTAACACTCCTGAACATGCTTGAACGAAATACCCGAAACATGCTTGAATTGTAACACTCTAAAAACGTGCCTACGACGTGCTAGAACATGCCTCCGACGTGCTAGAATCCCGAGACATGGACACACACTTGATATTGAATGCGTGCATGAATCGTGTTATGTTATTATACATGAATTGTGGTTTAACTTGGTTTACCTTGAACAGGGAAGGCCGGACGGTAAGTATGGGTAAGTCGTACATGTATTTCCATGCGACACTCGAGTTCGGTAACACGAGATAGGCTATGCAATATGCCATGAAATTGATCCTAAGGCAAGATTAGAAAGACAATGAATGATAGAGATGCACAAAAGATTATAGAACGTGTTTGGTAATGATGGCATTGTGGGCGAGCCAGCCTCCCCACCAGTGCATAACAATGTACTGATAACCCCACAGTATGCTTGCAGGATAGCAGGAGACGCCGGCGGGTGCGGAGCTTCCGTCGAACGTGTCAAGGCGCGGAGCCAACTCTGGGGCCTTGGAACGTTGCAAGAAGCTGAAGCACCCTATACAGGACATAATGTATCGGAACATCGCCATGTATCCTTCCATGTTGTAAGCCATTTGGCACGCCTTTTATGTTTCAGAGAGAGAGAGAGCTTGAGCGACTTGTAATATCGGCCTAGCGCCGCTTGTAAACTTGTTGAATATCAATAAAGAATTTGGTTTCGCTTCAATTGTGTTCATTTATATTCCGCTGCAAATGGGGACACTCTGTGCGACTCTGTGGCCTAGAACTCAAATCGGCCGTTTCTGGACTTGGCCTTGCACGGGCGCAACCTAGGCCCGTGCGGCATCACGCCTTAGCGAGGACGATCGCTCCTACGGGAGCGGGGCGTGACAGTCTGTACGTGGACGACATGCTAATCCTAGGTACGGATATAGGCTGTGTCACAGAGACAAAGAAGTTTCTCTCAACCAAGTTCAGTATGAAGGACTTGGGGGATGCAGATGTCATATTGGGCATAAAGATCATCCGGACAGACACTGGAGTAGCGCTGTCACAATCTCACTACATTGAGAAGATGCTCATACGCTATGGGTATAAGGATCTTCCAGGGATCGATACGCCATACAGGTGTGATCAGAAGCTGAAACCAAATTCAAGGGAAAGCGTCAGGCAGCTGGAGTATTCTAGCATTATCGGAAGTTTGATGTACGCAACCACTGCCACAAGGCCTGACATAGCTTTCGCCGTGGGAATGCTGAGTCAGTTCACAAGCAACCCAGGGGTTGAGCACTGGAAAGCTGTGAAGCGGGTGATGAGATATCTCAAGAAGACTCAGACATATGCACTGTACTACAACGGGTATCCGACAGTAGTGGAAGGCTTCAGTGATGCTAGCTGGTGTTCAGAGGTGGAAAGCGAGAGATCCACAGATGGATATGTCTTTTCCTTGGGTGGAGCTGCTATATCGTGGAAGTCGAAGAAGCAGACTATACTCTCTCGTTCCTCCATGGTGTAACTCCACTTTCCTGTTTTCCTAAATAAAATTTAAGAATTCATTTTTATACTTATTATTATTTGGGAAACATTTTTATTGAATTACATTTTTGACAATTTTACAATTGGAAGTTGTTGTAACAATTTCTATATATTTTTCTTAATTTAAAAACTGTTTTTAAAATGAATTATGTAATTATGTAACAGCAAGGGGTTTATTTGTAAAAGTTCCTATTATATTTTCGTTGCGGGCAAATACGAAAAGGCTGGGGGGGTTTTTGCATATTGGCTTTTTGCGGAGGGGCTTATGTGCAAATTTTCCATTCGTTTTATTTTAAAACGAACTGACCGTTCGTTGGAGAGAGAGAACGACCATTCATTATTCTCTCCACTCTTTCTCGAGACTTCTGTTCTCGTTCTCCCCGCCGACTCTTCGTTCTCCACCAGTTTCTCGAGTCTTCCACCGACTTCTCGAGTCCTTCGCCGACTCCTCGAGCTCCCAGCTCCGACGACCTTCGGCGACTCTGATGACGATGACGACGACGGCGACGATGATGAAGACGGTGGCTCTGGTGGCGTAGATCTGAGGGAGCGCGGCGACTTCCATGCTGATGGCGACTTCGTCCCTGTTGAAGCCGACGACCCCGATGATGATGGCTTTGACGATGGCGACTGAGGGAGCTGAGCAGTGACTCGAGCTCGTCTTCTTCTTGTCGTCTTCCTGTCTTCTTCCTGACTTCTTCCTCGACGAGCTTGGCTTCGACTTCCAGAGGGTAAACCCTAACCCTAATCTCTATTGTTGGTCAGATCTGGTCAGATCTATGGCCTAGGCTCTGAGATCTTTGATCGGTGACGAGATCTAGGGTTTCTGTGGTTGTGTGAGATCGATGATGTTGTCTTTCTCTTTGAACAGTTCTAACTGTTCAGATCCGTTGGATCTAGGGTTTCTGTGGTCTGATCTTGTAGATCGACCCTTGCATGTGGTTATTTTGGGTTGCATGTTTAGATCTGTGATGTTTTAGTTGATTCTTTGAGATCATTCGATCTGTGAATATTCTGTGGTTATGTTACTATTTTCTGAGGAGTTTTACTCCAGATCTGGTAGTGGTTCCAGATCTGTTGAGAGTGGGTTTTTCGTTGGTGATTTCTGTGGAAATCCAGTAGATCTATTTCCTTTTGCTTACTGTCGGTTGGCCTAGACCTAACGAACCCAGTGGTGACTCTAGGGTTGCTCGGTTCGTTAGATCTAGAATGGGTTTGTTTTGGACAGTTTCCTTATTCATTTCTGTGTAGAATTTTGGGATAGATCTGAGGTTCTGAATCCTTCTTTGGAGAACTGAGATCTTGTGTCTAAACACTTTCGTGTCTGACACTGCATGCATGCCATAATTTTGGGATATGATGTTAGTTCCTTTTTGATGAACTGAGATCTCAGTCGGACACACTCGTGTCCGACACTGCATGTATATTTTATGGATTTTAATTGATGACTTCTTCTTCTTCTCTTTTCTGTTCTTTGTTGCTGAGGGATTTTCTGGTGTTGGACCCTGTTCCGACTGGACTGTGGACTGTACCTACCTGTTCGTATCCGATGTTCGTGTCGGATACGAAGTGGCGAATTTGTGGCTAGAACATTGCTGGACTTGCTGTAGCCGTGTCCTCTTTCCCGTGTCCGACGTGCGTGTTGGACACCAAGGAGATGATGTGACCTTCTGACCTGACGTGACTGGCCTTGGACTTCGGGCCTGACCGGCGGTGGACTTTGGCAGTTTGTGGCTTTTATCTGTTGGGCCGGGTTGGTGTTTATTCAGTGGGTTTATTGTGTATTCTTTGTGGGCTGAAGTATGGGCTGGGCCATACAGTATTGTGTTGTAATATTATTTTATTAATTATAGCTGGATAACTGTAATTATTTGTGGGTGGGCTGGTTTGGCTGGGCCATGTTGGGCCGGGCTTATATGCTGTTGTAGTTATGTTTGGGCTGGTTAGAAGTTGGGTCTGAACTGATCCTTGGTTCTGGGTTGGGCCGAGTGACTGTGGGTTGACCTGTGGACTTTGCCTTTGGGGCAGAACTGCTGTAGTATAATTTTTGTAAAACTTTTTTTCAATTAAATAAAAAATGTTATTTTCCCAATTGCTGTGAGTTGATGGAAACATCCTCTTAAGACCAATTTTTGTAATTAAAAACAATTAGTTAACTTTTTACTGCTGTTTAGTTAATTCTTTATAGCTTTTAAAACCAAGTTTATAAAACAAACCACTTTTATATATATGACAGTTGCAAATGCTAACTCTATATATATAATGAGTTTTTGAATTATAAACTTATAAAACTCTTAGTGTTAAACACGTAAAACCAATGGTTGTGTTTAACATTGTTTTTTCCAAAGAGAACAAGTAAGTTAGTAATTAGAACTAGTGTAATGTAACTTGTGAACCTCCAAATAAGACTATCTTATTTGGACAGAATCAAGATAAAGATTTAGTTCTTTAATTAACCTAGAAGCAACTAGCATAGTTTATTAACCAACTTGTACATCACTATTGTTAACAGGAGAACATCCAGCTAGATTGCCTACCATATTGCTGGAGCCAGGCAAGTACATTCTATGGTTCTGTTCAGTGCATTTTCCTTGTTCTTTATTGCTGACACACTGCGACACGTTCATGTTCTTTCTGGCTTGTTCTTTCATGTTCTTACTTGTATCTTGGGGTGGGGAAATACTCTAGATATGTGACTAAACCCGGTTACTTATTCATGATCTTTAGCTTAGGCCTCGCACTGTGCACGCGGGTCCTAAGCCGTACCTACATGATCTTCCAGGATCCTTTCATGTTCTTTCATGATCTTACCCAAGCCGGTCACATATCTAAGTAGTATTTCAAACATATAAACACATGTTCAGGATATTGTTCTTACATTAGTTTCTCTTGATCCTGATCTTGATATTAGTCGTGATCTTTACTGCATCTTACATTGTCATGATCTTTCATGTATCTTTATAGCAGTAGTTCATGTTCTTCATGTTCTTTACATACTTGTTCTTATCCTGTTCTTCCAGCATTTACTTTCCATATCATTATGTTATTGTTCATTACCTAGAACTGTGCTTTGCTCCGCTCCTGACTGGATATGTTATGATAGGTGAGATGGAGGCTTTATGTGACACATACTATGGGCAGGATACTGCTTTCCTTGAGCCAGCTGGAGCTGCTTGTGACATAGAGGCTGCAGAAGCCTAGTTATCTTCCATTTAGTTGTCTTTCCTGCTTTTGAGACTTTAGTCAGACTTTAGTACATTTTCTGGATGATTGTAATAATAAAATGCTTAGACATGTATTTGAATATTCTGGGATCGTTATAGATGCTGTGATTCTCTATCTTTCATGTTTATCTGGTTAGTTTCCCTAGTTGATACAGCTTACTTCATTGTGTCTAGCAATGAAGGCTGGGCGTGTCCGACTCGTGTCCGATTATTCGGGAGCGGGTCGTGACACATGGAATCTGAATTCTATGCACTTGAGACTGCAGCAGATGAATCAGAATGGCTTCGGGAGCTCATGTATGATCTTCCAGTGGTTGGAGCTCAGATACCGGCGATTCCGATATACTGTGACAACCAGGCGACTGCTGCGGTGGCATCAAATGACCTCTTCAACGGGAAGAAGAGGACTGTGCGGTTGAAGCACAGGGCAGTACACGATCTTATCAAAAGAGGTGTAATTGCAGTGATTGATGTTCGGAGTCAGGAGAACCTGGCAGATCCGTTCACGAAAGGCCTCAAGCGCCAGTTGGTCGATGACACAGCTTGTAAAATGGGCTTGAAGGCATTCTGATAGTGTGTCTTTGTAATCCTACCATAAAGTTTTATGCTATTAGTTCAAAGAGAAATCTATTAGGCATCTAACTTTTGGTTCAAAGGAGGATCACTGACTGGGAAACTATCAGGTAGCAGTGGGTACTTGTTCTCTGGAACATGGAAGGGATACGGACCCATAACCACTGTTGTCTACTATGTATTTTTTCTGTAGAAAAAAACTGATCCTGTAGAAGGTTGGCGTAAACGCCTTAATGAGTTCTCAGGCAGAGTGAATGCCTGGTGTGCTTTACAGGAAGCACGGTAGAGCAGCACTACAAGGAGTGAAACTCCATGCTAACAGTGGGGTGACTCCACCATGAGGTTCCCAGGTAGGGTTAATGCCTCGGCTTTGCAAGCCAAGTCACAGCGGCGTGGCACCGCAAATAGACAGGTAGCCTAATGCTGTATGACGTAATTAAATAGTTGTAGACAGCACTACAAAGGGGAGGATGGCCCCATGTTACAGTGGCACGACACCACGATGAGGTTCCCAGGTAGGGGTAAAGCCTCGGCATTGCAAGCCATGTCGTTGCGGCGTAACACCGCAAGGAAGCCTTAGGCTTCATGCTGGGTAGTTTGGCACTACAAAGAGGCTTGTGACCTCATGCTACAGTAGTATGACACTACGATGAGGTTCCCAGGTAGGGTTAATGCCTCGGCTTCAGGCCATGTCATAGCGACGTAGCACCGCAAGGAAACGCAAGGCTTCATGCCATATCTCTTTAATAAAGAACTCACCTATAGTGTATGGAAAGAGATATCAGGCCGTCTCTTGAGGGTAAACTTGTAGACGCCCAAAATTATACACTGAAACCAGGCTGGCACAGGGCCTTTAATGTGCAGCCAGAAGCACACGTAACTACACTTTGTGAGTGGGAAGAATTACAATTGTGGTACAGAATTCAAGGCGTAGTCCATTCTTGTATCACATTGTTATTTAACCCATGCGGGAAGATTCAAGTCGTCAGCGACATCTATCCTAATACAAAATGGACATTTACTGTAGGGAACGCTCAACCCTGGACACATATATATATGTTGTGATATGTGGGGGATTATTGGTGCTTTCTTTACATGGAGAGAGCTTGCTCTCAACATGCCTTGTAAATTTTAGTCCCACATCGGAAATGCACCATGAGTTATCTCAACATATATACTTGGGTGTGTTGTTGAGAGATGCACATGGGGTGGTGACCCTAAGGAGGAAACCATGTGGGAGATTTTACAAGGAGGTAAGAATAAGGCTCCAAGGATTAAGCATTAATGCTTTTGTCATTCTCTTGGATTAATTCCATTTGGAGCTAAGCCCCAAAGGGGCTTAGCGACTCGGACTCGGACTCGGACTCGGGCTCATGGGCTCATGAGGCGTAATGTTGCGTAATGTGGCGTTTTGTTGGCGCACTTTGCACTTAGCACGTCAGCAGTCATGCGGTCTTTATGCGGCTCATATGCGGCCATGCGGTCTTATGCGACATGCGGCTCATATGCGGCCTCATGCGGCTCATGCGGCCATGCGGCTCATGCGGCCATGCGGCTCATGCGGCTCATGCGGCTCATGCGGCACATGCGGCACATGTGGTCCATGCGGTCCATGCGGCTCATGCGGTTCATACGGCCATTAGGGTCATGCGGCCAGGCTGCTGCTGCTGCCGCTTAAAGGGATCCGCTGACTGTGCAGATTACAAATCAGTTATAGAAAGGCTGAATCAATGCGATTAAATCAGATCCTATCTTTGTGGGATTTGAATTAATTCAGATCCTATCTTTGTGGGATTTGAATTAATTTCGTGGAATTTGAATTAAATCTCGTTGCTATCTTTTGGGATTTGATTCAATCTTTCCATAACTGAAGCGGCGGCTAGGGTTTCCACCCTCTCTCTATAAATACTCTCTTCTGACCTCCTTTGTGACAACTACGAAAATTACAAGTCAAAAAAGGAGAAAGAGAGAGAGTTGCTGCCGCCATTGCAAGTCCATCCGAGGAGTCTGAACAGAGGTGACTTCGAGCGTTCCACAAGTTCTTCAACTTGCTGGTTCCTGGAAGCAGATCGTGTGGGGCGAATCTTGCTTTGAGCAACGGTGTTTTGACACCCCAGCATTGTTCTTCTTCTCATCTCTCTCTAGTTTTATTGTAACTCGTTCTGTCCCAATTGCAACACGTTTGGAAGGAAGAACGATAGATCTTCTCTTCTCTTTTTCTCTCCTTCAGATTGTAATTTGGCTATTTGATTTTTTGTATCTTCGTAGATCTTGAGTTTGATCACTGCAAAATTTTGTGGGACATCTCAGATCTCGATTGCATCTGATTTTTCATCTTTGATCAAGCCCCGGGACTAACAATTTCAACATTGGACTCGAAATGAATGATAAGTATTCGTGTAACTGATCAAGAAAATATGGGATCAATGATTTCTTTGTAGCAAAAAGTAACATGCTAGCAATTTGGTACAATCAATGCTTTTGTAAGTAATTTGTCAAGAATATACATCAAACTCCTATTTCATTAGTAATTTGTCAAATTTTTTAAAAAAATGGACAAAGTATTTAATCAAAACCTTTGCTTTTCAAAACTACAAAATTTACATTTCAGCTATAAATCAAAGAAAGAACTACATAGGTAACTTAGAAAAAAGAAAAATGATGTCTCATGCCATGTCACTACTACTGCAAATCCCTTACACATTGCTTCTTCTTCAGTAACTTGTGCAGTGGCAACAGCTCCATTTCTCTCCTCCTCCTCCTCCTCTCGCTCATGCCACACCCCACCTGAGCTTCCGCGATGTTCACCCCGAAGAGCCTGATCACCTGAACCGGAAACTTTGGCAAGTTCTTCGCCGCCGCCGCCGCCGCCGCCGCCGCCGACGACGACTTGCATTCGATGTACATTTGCTTCTCCGGCCCGACCGAGCGATGGAACCGTACCAGGTCGCCCGCACTGAGACCCTTCTCTTTGACAAACCGGCTCCAGCCCTTGGTCAGCACGTAGCTCTGGCTGCTGTTCCAGTAGGAGTATCGGAACCTCCACACTTTCCCGTCACTTACGTCCTCGAAGCTCAGAAGCAGACTTCCCGGCTTCACAGGGAAGTGCTTCTCCGCGTGCACCTTCGGTATCACCAGCCTGTTCAGCTTCCCCACGTCGCTCGGCGTCACCGCCTTCTCGAACAGCTCCTCGCGCTCCGTCTCTCCGCCGCCGCCGCCCGCTTTCCTCTTCTGTCCTCCCCCGAGCAGCAGCACCCTTCTGCTCTGCAGGAGCTCGTCGCCGTACGTGTGCTTCCGCAGCATGTCCACGATCTCCGCCTTCGACCGCGAGCGGACGAACGCCAGCTCCGCCTCGTCCGCCGCCCGGCCGAAGTTGGTCACGGCGTCGCCCCCGCGGAAGCGGCAGGCCGCGACGTCGTAGGACCGCGCCGCGTCGGCCTCGGTGTCGAACGTGCCGAGCCAGACGCGGCGGTGCTTCTCGTAGATCTGCGCCCCCCAGCGCCCGTTGGGCTGGGGGACCACGCCCTTGAATCTGCACGACGGCAACTTCGCCGTCTGCAGCGGCGGCACCGCAGCCGCTGCAGCGGGAGCGTCGTCGTCGTCGTCATCCAGCACGACGCTCCCTCCGCTCCCCATGCGCTCCAGTTTACCCTGGGGCGCATGGGGTGCGGCGGCCTCGGAATTAGCCGAGCCCGCCGCAGACAGCTCAAGGCTGCTAATATCGTTGTCCGCCGAGAGTGACTGCATTGTTGTGGAAATAAATTTGAGAGGTTTTGGTGATGGTATGGTTGTTGTGGGAGGCCCAAGGAGTGAAAGGTGGAAGTATATATAAAGAGAGAGATATCATACGAAAATATCATGTATGTATGTATGTATGTATGTATGTATGTATGTATCGGTCATGGGTGTGTTTGAACAAGTTATGTCGTGGAATTTGGCCAGTAATAATAACTATCTATCGACCTAATATTTGTTGTAGGTCTAAGTCAACTAATAATGATGGTGGAAGAAGAAGAGGAAGCTAATAATTAGGAAAGTGTTCAATGGTTTTTGTGTACACATGGATTTGATGAGTATGGAGGGTGGGGCCATGGCCATGGGAGGAGGCAAGTTGAGGAAGAGAAGTGAATCACATGAATGGATGGTAGAGCATGCAATGCATGCTTGTAAGTTGAAGTGCATCCCCCCTCTCCTCTCCTTTCCTGAGGTCTGATGATGCATCCAGTCCAGAATCCAGATTGCTGCTGCTGACGAGGACATACCCATCCCTTAGCAGCTGCTACCCATCACTTTTTTATGGATGTCTTGGTCGTAACTTGGCATGCTCACTTGTCTTCTTGCGCTAGTCTGCACTGATTATATATATGTGTTTTTTTTTAATTATTCTTTCTTCCTTCAATTCCATCATATTTTTTTTTTGGATTTTTTAACTTTCATTACACTTATAATTTGTACTTATATACCACTTTTTACTTTTACCAGACTTACATTCTACCTTTTTTTTTCACCAAAAATATTTCATAACACAACGAAATATTTTTCGTGACAAATTTTTTCGAAATGTAAGTCTAATGAAATTAAAAAATGGAATGTCAGTACAAATTTATATTAATAAGTCATATTAATAAGTGGGATGAAAGTAATTTTTTTTATGGACTAAGAAAATAAAATTACTTTATGATTCTTTAGTCCTGCACCGGTTATACAAAAATAATAATAATAGGGTTATATAATTTTGGATTTTTCTCTCCTTAACGGCTAACTTTTAAAACAAGATTTCTAAAAATTAATATCAGATCATATCAGAACCCTACACTATGTCTCCTAGTTGTAATTTATGATGCGAGTGATATCCTTGGCATATGATCCTATAGTACGATATCAATTGTACGGAGAACTTGATATGGGTTGATGGAATCATTCTCATGACAGCTAATTTAGTTTTAAAACAAGTTCTACCAACATTTATATCAATATCTACTTCCATATATGTTGTATGGAGATGAAAAACATGAGGTTCGTATCCGTATTCTTATTCATGTATGTATAGTGTAATATAAGTGACTAATATATTATAATACCTATGGGTAAAGTGCATTTAAATCCTCCTTATATGTGACGAAAATGCAATTAAAGACTCATAGTTTGAAAGGAACACTGCTTTTTATATTTTGGCTA
This sequence comes from Iris pallida, assembly GCA_029216955.1. Taxonomy (NCBI): domain Eukaryota; kingdom Viridiplantae; phylum Streptophyta; class Magnoliopsida; order Asparagales; family Iridaceae; genus Iris; species Iris pallida. The sequence continues at coordinate 3,244,816 of JANAVB010030620.1, forward strand.
AATTCAACTCTCCGCTGTTAACAACCGTTAAAAACAATATAAAAAGACGATTTTGTCCCTCCCCTCTCCCCCTCCATCTCTCTCCGGTGGTGGGTTGGGGGGCGAGGACTGGCCGGCGGAGGACTAGCCGACGGAGGGAGGATTGGGGGGGGGGGGGGGGGGGGGAGGGGGGGTCGGGGGGCGGGGCTGGCCGGCGGTGGGAATGGGAGGGAGGTGGTAGGGAAGGGGAAGGTTAGTTTATGTTTAAAAAATAATAATAAAGAAAACGTCATTAACGACCATTTCTAACGGCTAATGGACGGTAGGGACCTTTTTGCTCACGCGAAAAATTCAAAGAGGTGCAGACTGCTTAAATTTTCTAAAAGGTCGTATTTTGCTAACGAGGCAAATCTAAGGAGACTTTAAATGCATTTACCCTTATACCTAAATTAAAATATTTGTACTCATAACCATATTATGGCATTATCTAAATGCAACCTATTATACCTATATTAAAATGAATGCTAGCTCATCGTAACCCTATTGTATCATTATCTGTATTCATAACAGTATTTGTGCAAACATAGACCTCCTAATTACATGCAAAACATGCATATTGTAGAAAATAGAAAAGAAAAAGAAAAGAACTGTTTACCGAACATTCATTACATGAGTGTCTAATTGGGATGTAAATTCATACTTGACAACATATTGACAGTGACAAAAAAAGATACATAGTGATATTTCGAAACATTCTAGAAGAACACAACTCAATAAATATCTAAAACTCATTCCTCATTTTGTCAAGAATGACACATGCTTCATGGAGTAGAGGCAGAGCATTAACACCTAAATTAAGATATCATGTGATAATGGATACAAGTGTTTAATATTGGATATGCTTGTTTAACTCAAAAATTAGATAATTTTATTTCTGGAAGGAAGGGAAGAAGAGTCACCCATATCTATGTCTTTCAATATGCATAATTATAGATAACATCAACTGCAAGATTTAAAGGGCACAAAACTATAGAGATGACTATGAGTGGGGTCACTGTCCTTGCCTCTGTTTAAGTACATCCCCCCCTAAGTTTTGTTGTTTCTTATCTATTTGTTTTCCTGACAATGCTGACATTACCAACAGTTGGTTTTCATGCATGCACTTCTCAACTTGCAAACAACTTGAGGGTTTTCAATTAAGTTTGAGTTGTGCACAACTCTCTCACCAAATGCTTCTATGTTTCATATGTTTCATGCATGTACTTTAAATCTGTTATCAATTATATATTTCAGAGTTAAGTTTTATATTTTAAGACAACGAATGTCATGCATGTAGACTATTCCAATGCAACCAAGATATATTGAACTTAAAACAATAACTATGAACCATATAACAAGTAAATATAAAAATTAAAGTTGAGAAAATTGAATCCGGATGAGGAATAAACAAGATGGACGAGCACCACATCCAACACCATTATTGTTAACATTTATCTGTGTTGGTGCTTTATTTACATGGAGAGAGCTTGCTCTCAACATGCCTTGTAAAATTTTAGTCCCACATTGGAAAAGCACCATGAGTTATCTCAACATATATACTTGGGTGTGTTGTTGAGAGATGCACATGGGATGGTGACCCTAAGGAGGGAACCATGTGGGTGATTTTACTAGGAGGTAAGAATAAGGCTCCAAGGATTAAGCATTAATGCTTTTGTCATTCTCTTGGATTAATTCCACTTGGAGCTAAGCCCCAAAGGGGCTTAGCGACTCGGACTCGGACTCGGGCTCATGGGCTCATGAGGCGTAATGTGGCGTTTTGTTGGCGCACTTGCGGCTCATGCGGTCCATGCGGCCAGGCTGCTGCTGCCGCATGGAGGGCTACGCTGACTGTGCAGATTTCAAATCGGTTATGGAAAGGGTGAATCTATGCGATTAATTCAGATCCTATCTTTGTGGGATTTGAATTAATTTCGTTACTATATTTGTGGGATTTGAATTAATTCGTTGCTATCTTTTTGTGATTTGATTCAATCTTTCCATAACTGAAGAGACGGCTAGGGTTTTCACCCTCTCTCTATAAATACTCTCTTCTGGCCTCCTTTGTGACTACTACGAAAAATACAAGTCAGAAAAGAGAGAAAGAGAGGGAGTTGCTGCCGCCATTGCAAGTCCATCCGAGGAGTCAGAACAGAGGTGACATCGAGCGTTCCACAAGTTCTTCAAACTTGCTGGTTCCTGGAAGCAGATCGTGTGGGGCGAATCTTGCTTTGAGCAACGGTGTTTTGACACCCCAGCATTGTTCTTCTTCTCATCTCTCTAGAGTATTGTAACTTGTTCTGTCCCAATTGCAACACGTTTGCAAGGAAGAACAAGAGATCTTCTTTTTGCTATTTTTCTCCTTCATATTGTAATTTGGTTTTTTAGTTTTATTCGTAGATCTTGAGTTTGATCATCACAAAGTTTTGTGTGACATCTCAGATCTCGATTGCATTAGTTTTCATCTTCGATCAAGCCCCCGGGACTAACAATCTCAAAGCAAGATCCGTATAGATGGAAAACATTAATGCTTCGCTCCTCCAATCGGACTTCTGCAAGTTGGAAAAGTTCGATGGAGAGCACTATCAAGTCTGGAAGAGAAAGGTGTACCTAACTCTTCAACTGAAAGATGTTGATCATGTTCTGTTGGAGGAAGAACCCTCTGTTCCAGACACTGGATCTACTGCCGCCATCAACGCGGCTACCAAACTCCAGGCCAAATGGAGAAGGGAAAATAGCATCTGCAGGCTTATCATCCTGAATGCTATGGAGGACTCCCTGGCAGAATCCTACTCGAAGAAGGAACTTGCCAGAGACATATGGGAGTCTGTGGAAAATCTGTATGAAGAAGACAAGAACAGGAGCAAAATGTTTGTGGTTGAAAAATATCACAAATTGCTCTTTAAGGACGAAAAGTCCATGCTGCCACAGGTGAAAGAATTTCTGAAGTTGCGTCAGAAACTGGAAGACGAAGAGATGCCCCTTCCCGACAAGTTTGTCGTCGGAGGGATCGTATCAAAACTTCCTGCTGGATGGAGTACCTTCTATGCAAGGATGCACAGAAAGAAGCTAGACATTAGCTTGGGAGATCTACTTCAAGAGATCCATGTTGAGGACGAGATGCGTTCTCAACAGAAGGTGGACACTCTGTCCAAACAGTTGGCTGAAGCCAATCTTGTGCAGACAAGAGATTCCAAGGGGAAGCAGGCGGCTTCTCATCCCAAGAAGAAGGACTTCGCTAATCTAAAAGTGAAGGGTCCTTCTTTCAAGCAACAGAAGACTAAGTCCCACGTGACTTGTTATAATTGTGGCAAGAAAGGCCACTACAAGAGTGAATGCAGATCTAAGCCTAAACAATCAGAGAAAGGTGAGCCTAATAAGGTTTCATTGGTTTCTAACGTTGTTGCTATGATCGGACAGGTCACAACTGTGGGGGTTGACTCTGACTGGTGGATAGACACTGGTGCGACTTGCCATGTCTGTTCAGGCAAGGAATGGTTCGTCACGTACCAGCCGATATCTGAGAAGGTTGTCATGGCAAACCAGGCCCAAGCTGAAGTTCTGGAGATCGGGACCGTGGAACTGAAACTCACTTCTGGGAACACTCTGACGCTTCAAGGTGTGAAGCATGTTCCGGCGATTGCCAAGAACCTGATCTCTGGGAGCCTACTCTGCAACACAGGCTTGAGGATGGACATCAATGCTGGTCAAATGGTGATGTCCAAGAAAGGAACATACTTCGGGAAGGCTTATCAAACCGAAGGCATGTTTAAAATTCAACTTGTTAACCAGTTTGAAGACATTAATGCAGTTGCATTTTCTGATTATTCTCTTGAGTTGTGGCATAATAGACTAGGACATGTTCATTGTAATAGAATTAACAAAATGTCTAGTCTAGGACTTATCTCCAAATGTGGGGGTAAGGTGGAGAAGTGTGAGGTGTGTGCTCAGACGAAGATCACAAGGAAACCCTTTCATCGGGTCAATAGAAGCACAGATCTTCTGGAGTTGGTGCACTCCGATATCTGTGACTTCAAACATTTCTCCACGAAGGCCGGGATGAAGTATTTCATAACCTTCATCGACGACTTCTCAAAATACGCGTTCGTCTACTTGCTCAAGTCCAAAGACGAAGCTTTCGAGAAGTTCAGAGAGTTCAGGGCCGAGGCTGAACGGCAGACTGGACAACAACTCAAGAGGCTGAGAAGTGATCGAGGTGGGGAGTACAGGTCTCATGAATTCGCATCGTTCTGCAAAGAACATGGAATCATATGCGAGACTACTGCTCCATATTCTCCTCAATCCAACGGAGTAGCAGAGAGGAAGAACCGGACATTAACAGAAATGATGAATTCCATGCTGCTCACTGCAGGTCTTCCAAAATGCTACTGGGGAGAAGCTGCATTAACGGCCACTTTCATTCTGAATAGAGTGCCATATGCAACTTCGGACGTAACTCCTCATGAACTCTGGTTCGTCATTCGAGTGTGGGGGTGTCTGGCGTATGTGAAGCTTCCAGATCTGAAGATTCAGAAGCTGGGGACAAGGACTACGAAGGCTATCTTCTTGGGGTATGCCGAGAAGAGTGATGCTCGGAGATTTCTTGATATTGAATCAAATCATATTATCGAATCTCGCGATGCTGAATACTTTGAAGACAAGTTAGCAAAAGACAAAAATATTATTCTTTCGGACATTCCGAAAAATGATGTAAGTACTAATGAGACTGAAATCTCATACGAGCCAGTAGTCCAAGAAGAAGCTGTTGTTGATGAAACAACTCTTGCACCAGAACTCGCCGAGCCGTCAGCTAAGCGAGCGAGGAGACCAAAAGATTTCGGAGATGACTTTGTCACCTATCATGTGGAAGCAGATCCGCTTACCTATGATGAGGCGATGAAGACCAGAGATGCTATCTTCTGGAAGGAGGCAGTGAATGACGAGTTTGACTCTATCACCTCCAATAACACATGGGTGTTGGTAGATCTACCTGAAGGAGAAAAGCCTATTGGATGTAAATGGATCTTCAAGAAGAAGATGAAGGCAGATGGAACTATTGACAAGTTCAAGGCCAGGCTGGTCGCCAAGGGATTTTTTCAGAAACAGGGGATAGACTACTTCGACACGTACGCTCCAGTAGCTCGGATGACCACCATCAGGATGTTAATCGCTCTAGCAGCTATACATAAGTTGGTGATACATCAGATGGATGTAAAGACAGCATTCCTGAATGGGGAGCTGACCGAAGAGATTTACATGCAACAGCCAGATGGATTTGTCGTCAAAGGTCTTGAAGACAAAGTCTGCAAGTTGGTGAAATCATTATATGGTTTGAAGCAAGCTCCCAAGATGTGGCATAAGAAGTTTGACAAAGTTATTAGGTCAAACGGCTACAGAGTCAGCGAGACGGACAAATATGTTTACACAAAGTTCGCTGATGGAAGAGGAGTCATCGTTTGTCTGTACGTGGACGACATGCTAATCCTAGGTACGGATATAGGCTGTGTCACAGAGACAAAGAAGTTCCTCTCAACCAAGTTCAGTATGAAGGACTTGGGGGATGCAGATGTCATCTTGGGCATAAAGATCATCCGGACAGACACTGGAGTAGCGCTGTCACAATCTCACTATATTGAGAAGATGCTCACACGCTATAGGTATAAGGATCTTCCAGCGATCGATACGCCATACAGGTGTGATCAGAAGCTGAAGCCAAACTCGAGGGAAAGCGTCAGGCAGCTGGAGTATTCTAGCGTTATCGGAAGTTTGATGTACGCAACTACTGCCACAAGGCCTGACATAGCTTTCGCCGTGGGAATGCTGAGTCGGTTCACAAGCAACCCAGGGGTTGAGCACTGGAAAGCTGTGAAGCGAGTAATGAGATATCTCAAGAAGACTCGGACATATGCACTGCACTACAACGGATATCCGACAGTAGTGGAAGGCTTCAGTGATGCTAGCTGGTGTTCAGAAGTGGAAAGCGAGAGATCCACAGGTGGATATGTTTTTTCCTTGGGTGGAGCTGCTATATCGTGGAAGTCGAAGAAGAAGACAATACTCTCTCGTTCCTCCATGGAATCTGAATTCTATGCACTTGAAACTGCAGCAGATGAAGCAGAATGGCTTCGGGAGCTCATGTATGATCTTCCAGTGGTTGGGGCTCAGATACCGGCGATACTGATATACTGTGACAACCAGGCGACTGCGGCGGTGGCATCAAATGACCTCTTCAACGGAAAGAAGAGGACTGTGCGGTTGAAGCACAGGACAGTACACGATCTTATCAAAAGAGGTGTAATTGCAGTGGTTGATGTTCGGAGTCAGGAGAACCTGGCAGATCCGTTCACAAAGGGCCTCAAGCGCCAGCTGGTCGAAGACACAGCTTGTAAAATGGGCTTGAAGGCATTCTGATAGTGTGTCTTTGTAATCCTACCATAAAGTTTTATGCTATTAGTTTAAAGAGAAATCTACTAGGCATCTAACTTTGGGTTCAAAGGAGGATCACTGACTGGAAAACTATCAGGTAACGGTGGGTACTTGTTCTATGGAACATGGAAGGGATACGGACCCATAACCACTGTTGTCTACTATGTATTTTTCTGCGGAAAAACAGATCCTGTGGAAGGTTGGCTTAAACGCCTTAATGAGTTCTCAGGCAGAGTGAATGTCTGGTGTGCTTTACAGGAAGCATGGTAGAGCAGCACTACAAGGAGTGAAACTCCATGCTACAGTGGGATGACTCCACCATGAGGTTCCCAGGTAGGGGTAATGCCTCGGCTTTGCAAGCCAAGTCATAGCGGCGTAGCACCGCAAATAGGCAGGTAGCCTAATGCTGTATGACGTAATTAAAGAGTTGTAGACAGCACTACAAAGGGGAGGATGGCCCCATGTTACAGTGGCACGACACCACGATGAGGTACCCAGGTAGGGATAAAGCCTCGGCATTGCAAGCCATGTCGTTGCGGCGTAACACCGCAAGGAAGCCTTAGGCTTCATGCTGGGTAGTTTGGCACTACAAAGAGGCTTGTGACCTCATGCTACAGTAGTATGACACTACGATGAGCCAAGTAGGGGTAATGCCTCGGCTTCAGGCCATGTCATCGCGGCGTAGCACCGCAAGGAAGCGCAAGGCTTCATGCCATATCTCTTTAATAAAGAACTCACCTATAGTGTATGAAAAGAGATATCAGGCCGTCTCTTGAGGGTAAACTTGTAGACACCCAAAATTATACACTGAAACCAGGCTGGCACAGGGCCTTTAATGTGCAGCCAGAAGCACACGTAACTACACTTTGTGAGTGGGAAGAATTACAATTGTGGTGCAGAATTCAAGGCGTAGTCCATTCTTGTATCACATTGTTATTTAACCCATGCGGGAAGATTCAAGTCGTCAGCGACATCTATCCTAATGCAAAATGGACAGTTACTGTGGGGAACGCTCAACCCTGGACACATATATATGTTGTGATATGTGGGGGATTGTTGGTGCTTTATTTACATGGAGAGAGCTTGCTCTCAACATGCCTTATAAAATTTTAGTCCCACATTGGAAAAGCACCATGAGTTATCTCAACATATATACTTGGGTGTGTTATTGAGAGATGCACATGGGGTGGTGACCCTAAGGAGAGAACCATGTGGATGATTTTACTAAGGTAAGAATAAGGCTCCAAGGATTAAGCATTAATGCTTTTGTCATTCTCTTGGATTAATTCCACTTGGAGCTAAGCCCCAAAGGGGCTTAGCGACTCGGACTCGGACTCGGACTCGGATTCGGGCTCATGGGCTCATGAGGCGTAATGTGGCGTTTTGTTGGCGCACTTTGCACTTAGCACGTCAGCAGTCATGCGGTCTTTATGCGGCTAATATGCGGGCATGCGGCCTCATGCGGCCATGCGGTCCATGCGGCTCATACGGCTCATGCGGTCCATGCGGTCCATGCGGCTCATGCGGCTCATGCGGTCCATGCGACTCATGCGGTTCATGCGGCTCATGCGGCACATGCGGTCCATGCGGCCCAAGCGGTCCATGCGGCCAGGCTGCTGCTGCTGCTGCCGCATGGAGGGCTACGCTGACTGTGCAGATTTCAAATCGGTTATGGAAAGGGTGAATCTATGCGATTAATTCAGATCCTATCTTTGTGGGATTTGAATTAATTTCGTTACTATATTTGTGGGATTTGAATTAATTCAGTTCCTATCTTTGTGGGATTAGAATTAATTCGTTGCTATCTTTTTGTGATTTGATTCAATCTTTCCATAACTGAAGAGGCGGCTAGGGTTTCCACCCTCTCTCTATAAATACTCTCTTCTGGCCTCCTTTGTGACTACTACGAAAAATACAAGTCAGAAAAGAGAGAAAGAGAGGGAGTTGCTGCCGCCATTGCAAGTCCATCCGAGGAGTCAGAACAGAGGTGACATCGAGCGTTCCACAAGTTCTTCAAACTTGCTGGTTCCTGGAAGCAGATCGTGTGGGGCGAATCTTGCTTTGAGCAACGGTGTTTTGACACCCCAGCATTGTTCTTCTTTTCATCTCTCTAGAGTATTGTAACTTGTTCTGTCCCAATTGCAACACGTTTGCAAGGAAGAACAAGAGATCTTCTCTTTGCTATTTTTCTCCTTCATATTGTAATTTGGTTTTTTAGTTTTATTCGTAGATCTTGAGTTTGATCATCACAAAGTTTTGTGTGACATCTCAGATCTCGATTGCATTAGTTTTCATCTTCGATCAAGCCCCCGGGACTAACAATCTGCACAGTAACATTTCCATAATTAGTTTTGCTTGTATATATATATATATATATATATATATATATATATATATATATATATATATATATATATATATATATATATATATGAAAATTTTCAATACATTCCATGTAAAAATTTGTATCGATACATCCCAAATCTGAATCATTGGATGTTGATCAAATGGTTCAGATTAAAGCCAAAGTCAAAGTAACAGATAAAGTCAAAGTCAAAGTAAACACCTTTCATAATTTTCAATGTATTTTCAACGCAATTGTTTGGGATGTATTGATACATCCCATGTATTATATATATATATATATATATATATATATATATATATATATATATATATATATATATATATATATATATAATAATTTTTAATGTATTTTCAATGCAATTGTTTGGGATGTATTGATACATCCCATGTATTATAGAAGGACACACACACACACACACACACACACACACACACACACACACACATATATATATATATATATATATATATATATATATATATATATATATATATATATCAGGGCCGGCCCTGAGTTAATGGGCCCCTAGGCAAATTTTTAAAATGGGACCCATATATAATATAAAAAAATTGAACTAAATAATACAGCCAAGGCTAGAACCTAGGACCTCTTGTGTACAAGTATAACAAACTACCATTACACCACAAATGTTTTATGATAAAAGAGGATCATATTATATATTAGTTCTAGTTTCAATATAAGATTACTAATATATATATACATTTAAATTAATTTTTTTGGGCCCCCAAATTTCATGGGGTCCTGGGCGGTCGCCCTGGCCGCCCTGGGCCAGGGCCGGCCCTGATATATATATATATATATGTCCCCACCCAAATATATGTAGAATGATAGTTAGAATAGCAAATTTTCTTTCAAAAATATTTAGACTTTGTACGTATAATGTATAGGTTTTTTTATTCTTAAAAATGCATATGCTTTTTATAATTATATATATGTAAAAATAATTATAATCTTATAACATCTCTAATAATATAATGCGGCTTGAAACCGTTCAAAAAATGAGTCGTCTAAGTCTTAAGTATATCCTCTATTAATTAATATAATTTTTGTTGTAAAAATATATATCTCCTTACTATGTCGAGAACAAAAATAAAAATTCTAAAAACTTTCTAACATATATAACACATGGTAAAATACCTTCAATACTTAAATTATATTTAGAATATATGCGTATAATATATGTGGATATGTATTTTATTTTATTTTTGGATTGTATTTGAAACGCCAACTAAGTTATCATAACTCTCTTTTGGATACTCTTAACTCAATTTGTGCATCTCTTATTATTCACCATGTGTCAACTATATTACGTTTCATCCTCTTCTCAATTCTTCCAAAAACATTTTCTCTCTTTAAAAAATTATGTAAAATTAATGATCAATGTAGTCAAGTACGTTGTAGGTGTTGAGAAGCCCTGAAAATTCTGTAGAAGGGACTGTCCCCACCAACTCCCTTCTTTCTCCCTGTGGGTATGGTGTGTGTGTGTGAGGAAGGGATGGGGATTGGAATGAGACCATGCATGAATCAAAGAGAGAGAGTGTGTGTGAAAGAGTTATAATGGCACAAGGACTGAGTCGACTGACTAATTATCTTAGAATAAAATATACACAAGTTGGGAATAAAATATCCCATTGGCCAGCTTGAGCTTGTTGATGCATGACTCTCTCTCTGTGTGCTCACACTGTTCACGAGGGGGGGCATGAAGAATAGATGGCATCATTCTATCAACTCGTTCCCCAAGTGGCTTCTTCTTTTTATTGATCATATTCGTTGTTCGAGAAGAAAAAAGGGACGAGATTATGAGATCTACATGTAATATAATAACTAAATGTATGCAATATTGCCACGTGAAACAAGTTTCTTCCAATATGTATAAAGTATATATAACATTGACCATGCAAAGTATTTTGTTGGGCACATTATAATTATATTAATTAGGGCTACAGTCCTGGATGTGCATCTTGGTCACACAGACACACAGTAGGCACATGAACACGGTTTCTGACCAATTTCAGAGTTTTGGGTTTAACATTCTGACTACTTGTTAATTAAAACTCTTGAGCAGCGACGCACCATCACAATAGGTTGAATATATCGTTCATCTAACTCTAGCCGACGACCAACAAGCGGTGCGTCGTTGGTCACTATTTTTTGCTGCGAGAAATCTTCCGACAGTTCGACAACGTTCATGTCATATTTTTTGAAGTGTTCTTTTTTTCGACTTGGCAAATGTTAAAAAAAAAATTGTATCTGTGCCTTCCATTGGGACATCATTGCTACCACTAGACCATAATCTACGAACAATGTACTTGATAACGTTGCTCAACTTAAGAGGGACGATGTACTTAGACGTCCATGTCGTTCCAGAATAATGTACTAATTTTATTGATCATAACCCTAGCCTCTATTATCCTAGTCTCCTCTTGTACTCTCAAAATTCATCTCTCCCAAATCCTCTCTATTATCTCTCTTTTCCTCTATGTAATCTCCATCCCCAAGTTTTCGATCCCGATGTACGCTTGTGCCCTAACGGAGAACCCCCACCGACGCGCTCAACCCCAACCTATGGCACTCAGATCCGAAGGTAACCCTATATATCCGGTCCTAATTTTGACACGGACACAAACACGTTTGACATGAACACGGACAAAGTTGATTCTGGCCACATCTAGATTTTTCTATGTTGCGATGGAAGAGGGTTTTGTCATAATGTCAAATACTTGTAGTGAATTTTCTCCTAGAAAAAGGACACACACACACTTTTTATATCAACACGGACACAAAAATATTTTGGATGTGATTTTGTGTGCATGTGTGCGACGCACAGTGGCGGTGGTGGAAGGTGGGGGGACAACAACCATCACATGAGCTGAGACTAACTTTGTTCCATAATACATATATTCCTTCCAAAAAACATTATGCCTTTGTGTAAGGAAGACATATGATGCCATTTTGCCTATGGTCTGTGACCGGTGGCCACGTGTTATGGTTCTATTGGCAAAAATTCTGGTGGCGGGCCCGAGCAGATGGTGGGGGGATGGAATTTGGCCACATGTTATGCGGTCATAGTCCGCAATCACAAACTGCAGGAAAAATTATTATTTTCTAAGGAAGTTGTTCGAAGGGTTGGGTTGTTCGTTCATTAAAGCGGTGCGTGAGCTAGGTTTAGAATGTCGTGAGACAGTTCGGTCCATCGGTGCGGGCGTTAGAACATTAGGAGGACCTTATCCTAGTACGAGTTGACCGGGAAGGACATACCTCTGGTGTACCAGTTGCCCATGGAAACGTTGGGTAGCCAAGTGCGGAGCGGATAACTATTGAAAGCATCTAGTAATCTCACCCCAAGATGAGTGCTCTCCTATTCGACTTTCCTAGAGCCTCCGGTAGCACAGTCGAGACATCGACGGGTTCTTCCCCTTCGGAGATGGAGTGACAGAAGTATTGAGAATCCAAGATATGGTCACGACGAGACGAGACATTTATCATTACGATAGGTGTCAAGTGGAAGTACATTGATGTATACAACTGAGATATCCAAACAGACTGAGAGATTTGAACCTTGTTCCTACACGACCTGACCAATTCGGTCTGGTACTCACCATCTTTTTTTTTTTTTTTTTTTTTGAAATCACACGCACACACACAATTGGAAGACTCGAACCTTGCCGGCCCCTCCGGATGTCCGCTCTATTTTCATTGTTTAACTGTTTGACAGTATGAAAAACAAAAAATTATGTCATTCTTCCTCTATATATCTAAGAGATGGAAGGATGAAACTTTTGTTGTCGTTTTCCATCAAGAATTGAGACATCACAATCACTAGCGTGCATTTCTTTGTTTATGTGTTAAATGTTCGGAGTTTCATAAGTAGCCAACATGAAATTAAAAACGATGACACAATAATTCGTGTCTAGTACGTACATATATAAACAAAAGTGTGCAGATTAATGCATACGGAGATTGGGTTGCTACTTGACTTTGGAAGAGGTTCTCGTGCACTGTCACGAACTCTCTTTAGCCCAACGAAAATACTTTGTTGTCCGCTTGGACTGCAGTCCTGACCTCGAGCCACGTGGCACCACGTCACCATCTCACTGGCTCTCCCTCTAACTTTTGGACCCACCCGTCCCTCTATCCAGTTAGAAGGTGACACGTGATCCACGGACCAGAAATGCGATCCAAACTTACAAACAACGTAGCAGCACCGTTGGCCAAAAGCAACCTCGTGATATACTGTTACAGTCATGTACTTAATAGTCCGGTAATGTTTACGAAAACAATGTCAAACACCAAAGTACCACAAATATAGGTAGCTAGGTATTCGTACTTAATTTGCTGTTGAGAGAAGAATAGGGATGGAAATTAAAGGCCCCCTAGGGCCCTCCAGTCCGTACAACTGAAACTAAGCTTTGAAAAATAATGGTCCTCCCATAGGAAGTTGTATTAATGACGAGGTAGAGTTTCACATATTCAGACAGTAACGGTAATGATGATTTTGATTTTGATTTTTTTTTTCTCCCTTGTGTAGACCAAAAAATGGTGATGCTAATTTAACCGGTGAGATAGAATTAGGGGCTGTTTGGTTGGGAGGGAGTGATGGAAAGTGGAGGGATTTTGCGGAGAGATGCAGCAAGTCCCTGGTGAGTTTCACAGTTCCAGCGTTTGGTTACACAACGCAAGTGAATTTTTTGACTCCCATTTCTGACAAAACAGTGTCTTGTCCCCCTCCTCTCAGTCTCTTTTCACCTACACCAAAAAACAACCGCAGGTGGGCTGCAAGTGAGGGAGCGAAGCTCCAGAGCCTCTACCGTGCCCCGTCGCTGCGGCCGCTAGCAGCCTCCGTGGCCGAGGTCGAGGTCAGAGGGGAGGTGGCACATGATGGAGACCTCGCGGCGGACGTAGCCGACGGCGTTGCGTTCCTAGAGGCCTTGCGGCCGAAGCAAGAATGTCCGGATCTGGAGATCGACTCCAGTGGGAAAGCAAGAAGAAGAAGAAGAACTGCTCTTCCAAAAGAAAAAAAAAAATTTGGGGTTTTTTTTTTTTTGTTGGGGGAGGGGGTGTCCGCTCTTCAAGAAGAAAAAGAAGAACCAGAAGAAGAAGAAGAAAAGAAGAAGAGAGAGAGAGTGTGGAGAATGCAGAAGTCTGGACGAAAATGAGAGAGAGTGTGTGTTTTTGAAAAAAGAAAATGAAGAAGAAGAAGAATGCAGAAGTCTGGACGAGGAAGGGGGTGGGGGTTGGTTTGGTGGGGTGGAAGTTTTTTCTTTTTTCTTTTTATTATGATAATTAATTCAATCTAATTATGATAACTAATTCAATATAATTAAATTTTTATGCTAATTAATTCTTTGTTCATTTGAATATGGTAATTAATTTAGTTTGTCAATAAAATTTGTCTTCAATACATTTTTTTAAATATATGATTTATTTATATTTTAGAAAATTTACATTAATAATTATACGTTAAATAAATAAAATTAAATAAAAATTTAATTACAATTTAATCTTGTTTAATTATGATAATTAACTTAATTATCATAAATAATTATTTTACTTTTAATTTATCAAAGTCATAAATTTTTAATCCATACAAAAAAAAATTATTATCAAAGTCATAAAATTTTAATCCATACAAAAAAATTGGGAGTAACCATACCTAGATTTACCACATCTCCAAAAAAAACTTCCACTTTCTACTTACATAACTATCCAAACACCAAACCGATTTTTTTTCCACTTTCACCAGACAAAAAGTACTCCATCCAAACATATTTTGGAAAGTGCCACTTGCTGCAAGTCCACGGAAACTCAACTTACTGCAAGTGCCACTTTTACACTTTCAAAGAGTTACATCTATCCAAACAGCCCCATTTGCAACTATGCAATTTTGTTGCAACCATTTGGAGAGTTGAGGGGGAAAAAAACTTCGATACAGAATGGGATATTAAAACTTTGATAACTCCTATGTATGGCATGTGGGCCCCCTCCCTCTTCGTAAAATATGTAGATATATATATATACATATAAAACATTGAGGGAGACCCGCTTGTCATTCAGAGGGGGTATCAAAGCTTTGATACCACATTCGGTGTCAAAGTTTTACTTAGTTGAGGGATAGAGTCGAGGATAGGGGTTCCACCTTACGTTGGAAGTGATGATATCATGAACATTTTCCTATGATGTATCTGAACCAACTTCTTTATTATTCTAAAATACACGTATAGTTAATTCTATACAGATACGTAACATATACATACAGGTAAAATACATATAGCTTAAAGTTATGTACCACTGATCATCTCTTCTCATTTCGTTTGTATATTTATTGTGCATAAACATCCACATCCAACAAGCACAAATAGCTACTTGGTTGATTGTACATGGGTTTGAGTGACAATTTTAAGGCCGAGGTCAAAGTATCACAAACACAAGGACGCCGCACAATCGTCACTGGTTGAGTCGAAAGGCAGTCGTCGATGAGCCAATTTTCTTTAAAAAAAAAAAGCATTCTCTAGGTCGTCATCAAGCAATTACAGATGTCACTAATTTGTCGCTATGTCGTCGATAAAAGTTCGTCTCTAACTCGTCTGTGAGTAGTTGAAATTACGACAATTTGACGCTGTACTTTTGAAAGTGAACAACAAAATCCCAACGACGGAAATTCGTTGTTGATCTAAAATAGCAGCATATCAACGATGGAGTCGCTATAGTTCTTTATTTTATAGTGGTGGAAACTAATGACTCACTCAATGTGCGAGGATCGTGAGTGAGGAAAAAGGCAACAACATCTAGCACACTGTCAAGCTCGACAACCGTTCACGGAAACTCGAGAGTGTATGTGCTAAGAGAGGTTTGCGTTGCTTGATGATAATCATGCATAATAGATCCGAAGAAAATACATATAACTACACTACTTTAAAGGATTATTTTGTACAAGGGTAGTAGGTTTATGACCTAATTAGACTTTGGGTACTGAATTTATCCGTTTTAAATTTTGCGTACTCGAATCTTTTTAGTGACACATTTTAGTGACGAAATTGAACTTCTAGTAACAAAATGAGTTATTTAATGACGAATGCGTCACTAAAAATATTCGAGTATGTCCTAAACTTGGTACAATTATATAAAATAATCCTACTTTAACCTATGTCAAGTTAAAAATTGTGTGGATATTATTATATCACAAACAATGATCATATAATCTTAACGTATATTACCAAACCAGACCATGATAATTATAAAATCAGACACCAACTTATAGGATTAGTATCAGGTTAACAACATTTTAGAACTATTTAGTGATTAGTTCTTTGACGAGGGACTTCTTATTACTCTGCAACGTGCGGTTGGAGCCTATCACGACGTAGAATACTTTTGATGTCGCTGACGAGGACTAGAGCATAGGTATCCAACCAAATTATATTAATCCATTAATTAAAGAACGATGACGACATCTATTATAATTGCACAAGCGAGAGGTCCAACCAACTTTTTTTATTTTTTAATTCAAGAAACCGTGTTATATGTTTATTATGTTGCAGGTCCCTTCATTTGATTTTCTCAAGTCAGCACGGGTTTCACGAGTCCAATTAATGTGGCGGCCGTAAGGGGCTGTTTGGATCGATGTAACTCTTTAAAAGTGTGAAAGTGGCACTTGCAGCAAGTTGAGTTTCCGTGGACTTGCAGCAAGTGGCACTTTCCAAAATGTGTTTGGATGGAGTACTTTTTGTCTGGTGAAAGTGGATTAAAAATTGGTTTGGTGTTTGGATAATTTTTGTAAGTAGAAAAAAAGTAGTTCGGTTGTTTGGATTGTTGAAAGTGGAAATTTTATGAAGATGTGGTAATCCTAGGTATGTTTACCCCCAACTTCTTCTTTTGTATATATTAAAAGAATAAAAGTTATGTTTTGAGTGTCATAGCCATTTTAACAAATAGAATAAAATAAATTAAATTAATTAATATTATGAAATATGTTATATATTTTCATATTCCTAGTATATTTTTTCAATTGTCCAAATTGTCCAAAGCAAACAGAAAAATGCAGAATGTGTAACATGTATGAGAAGACAATGGACTACACAACT
The DNA here is from genome assembly GCA_029216955.1 of Iris pallida. NCBI lineage: Eukaryota > Viridiplantae > Streptophyta > Magnoliopsida > Asparagales > Iridaceae > Iris > Iris pallida. The sequence goes on from JANAVB010030620.1 coordinate 3,261,727, forward strand.
GACAAAATTGTCCCAATTGTCCAAATTTTCAATTATGTGCCAAATTTACAATTTTCAGATGTATAAGACCATGTATCCTGAGAAGATAATCATAGCCCATTTTGAAACACAAGCTTCTTTGCAAGAAACAAACTAGTCTACTACACAAGCTTCTTTGCATCAGATCGTCGAGCATAGGCCCCAAAGCATGGTATCCAAAAAATATCAAATATGTATCAGAAGACAATGTAACAGAAGAAAAAGACTATGTATCAAAACAGACTCAGAGCTTGTAGTATCCCAGCCATGCACTTCCAATTGTCGAAATTGTCACATTTTATCAATTACCTCCCAAATTTCCAACTTTTCAGATGTAAGGATCCATGTATCAGAACATGTATCCTGAGAATCTCATCATAGCCCATTTCGAATGTATCAGAAGCCATTCCCAGGCAAAACTGAAAGCAAGTAACAATCAAAATGTATCAGAGACAAACATTCCCATATATCAGAAGCCAACATTCCCATTTCGAATGTATCAGAACCCATTCCCAGCCATGTCTAACATATCAGAACCGAGAAATAAGCAGAAGAAGTAAGTAACAAATTATGATACTGGGAAAGATGGCAACCTGGGAAAGCAAGTTAAAATCGATGTCAACATTTCCCACATAGGCCATAGCAACATATCAACATTTCCAACATAAGAACCGTCATATCAACATATCAACATGTCAACATTTTCAACATAGGAAGAAGAAACATAACTGAAAGCCAGTAACAAACATATCAACATTTCCCACATGACCTGGGAAAGGCAGTAACCAAACTGAAAGTAAGAAACATAAGAAGAAGTACAAATTATGACACTGAAAATGATACTGAAAATGATACTCAAAATGGCCAGTAACAAACAAAATAAACCTGGGAAAGCAAGTAACAAACTAAAAGCAAGAAGAAACAAAAAAAACTGGGAAAGCAAGTAACAAACTGAAATCAAGAAGAAACAAAAAAAAACCTGGGAAAGGCAGTAACCAACTGAAAGCAAGTAACAAACCAAAAAAAACCCACAAACAAGAAAAATAATGAAAATGGCAACCTGGGAAAGATGGAGTAAAGTATGAAATGGGAACCTGGGAAATGAAGAAACAAACAAATCAAAAACCTGGGAACTTGAAACATGAAAACAAATGAAAGTGGAGTATAAAGTTTGAAATGGGCTCAGAATTGATGAACTTTAACATGTATTACAACCAATATTTCCAAAATTTCCAACCATCTATCCTGGAACCAACAATGCCAAAATTTCCAACCATCTTTCCTGGAACCAACACTCCCCACATTTCCAACCATCATCAGTGGAACCAACATTTCCCGCATTGGCAAATTACGAACATGTATAAGAACATGTATAATGAGAATCTCATATTTCCTGGAACCAACACTCCCCACATTTCCAACATTCCCGAGAATCTCATCATCGGATAGCTGTCAACATGTATATAAGAACATGTACCAGAACATGTTTCATGTGAATCTCGTCATAGCCCATTTTGAAAAAAGAATAAAGTCATAGTGATGTATCAGAAACCAACATTCCCAGTGAAAATGAAACAGAACATGTATCAGAACATGTTAGAAAACTGAAAGCAAGTAACAGACAAGAAAGAAGAAACCAACATTCCCAGTCAAAGTGACAAACAAGAAACTGAGAAAGAAGAAAGTTGAAACCAACATTCCCAAGAAAGGAAAAACCAACATTTCCTGAGAATATCAAAAAACTGAACCACAATGACAAACAAGAAAGAAGAAATTTAAAGTTAAATTGGCTCAAAGGATTCACCTTGACTCATCATTGCCAATTTTATGTAGACTCAAAGGTTGCACCTTCCTCATCATAGTCTACAGTGTAGGTATAAGTTGGCTACCTCCATCCATCACCAAATTGGTGGGGGAGGCCACCAACTTTATCTTTTCATCGCGGCCACACCCTTGTAATCCTCATTGGTAGCCCATTCCTGCAAACAAGCATTACAAAGGCAGAAACATGATTGGATTAATCATCATAGTCTCCAAAAGTACAGTACAATAACAGTTGCAAACTATGTCTCCTTCGTAATAGCTTTTACATAAGATAAGCAAGCGCAATGATCGATATAATGAACACAAGGCAACCAAACAAAATAACATTGCCCATGGGACACCCTTTGACTACAACTTCCTCCTTAACTTCACTTCGTATAAACTTAACATTCGAATCGAAGTAACTGACCGCCTCATCATAATCTTGGCACTTGAAATAGCAAGCATTTTTAAACCCATTAACCTGGATGAAGCATTCAGGCCAAGTTGTGTAAACTCCCGGCTTTCTTCCGTTCAAAACAACGTAGTATGACATGCTATAAACATGATTCACCAAGTTAGCAAATATAAGAAACTATGGTATGAGAAAACAGGAGCATCAGAACATTCAGGGTTATGAACAGTTTATGAAAAACATGAGCATCAGAAGCACCTAGAGCATGAGCATCAGAACCCTGAATATTACAGAGCATCAGAAGCATTGTGCATCAGAAGCAGTTTATGAAAAACATGAGCATCAGAAGCAGTAGCATATATATAACAGGTTATGAACAACTTAACATTCAGGATCCCTCCCATATATATAACAGGTTATGAACAATTTAACATTCAGGATCCCTCCCATCCATCATCAGTAGCAGTTCACTGGCAGATATTGTACTGCCCCCAAAATAAGAATGAGCAGGTTACAGATTACAGGGTCCTACATAGGATCCCTCCCATCCATCATCAGTACATGTTATGACATATTACAGAATACAGGCCACCAAAATAAGAGCGAGAAGTTCACCATTACAGGGTCCTACATAGGATCCCTCCGACCCTCAAACATCCTCATTTTCCAATATGAAGGTATCCAACCATTCCCGTTGAAATGCCTCTGGCAAACCTACGAACTTAGTTGCCTCAAAGTTATCCTTGCAAAGGAAACTATAGGCCTTCTTAAGTACATGAGAGTCGTAACCCTCTAAGGCAAATAGTTTTGCTCCCACCTTCTCAATCGGGGTCATGAACCCCGTACAAAGGGCACTTGCCATGCTAGAAACATGATTCACCAAATTAGATATGGCGTCACTAGCCACGTCGGGCTCCCTACGACGTTTTCCTCTTGACGATTTGGAAGATTGGGACGTTACATTCTTCTCTTGTGAGACATTGTGAGTAGCATCAAGATCGATAAAATCCTCTCTTGGTCCCCAATTTTTACAAACATCTTTCGCATTGTCTCCCCTTGCATGATCATCCCCACAAGTAATACGTAGTAGATCGTAGTTTCTTATCGGAGTGTTAATCCATGGTGCTAGTCTTGATTTTGCCTAGACAAATCAACCAAATAGGACACAATCATTAGTGATAAAAATACACAACTAAGCATACACAATGCTAACATGTTTACCTTCTTAAGGTCCTCGTGGCTTTCTTCCTCCAAAATTACCATCTTATTTTCTTCATCCCAACCCGCACCGGACAAATCTTTTGCCTTCAAAATCAATAACCATTTCACCTTCCAACCCCGCATATGATTGATAACATTGCTCACACTATAAGAAGTACCAAACTTTTGATTGACTAGGTTGGAGGCTAGTGTGTAGGAACTTCCTCTAAAAGCTTTATCACACTTTCTACCATCCTCCACTTCTTTTGCAAGGATCTTAAGGAGCTCGTCCGTGTGTTCATCCTCCCAACGTTTGTTGGGTGTTCCTTCTTTTTGCACATTCTTACCCTTATGTGCCACATGCCTTTTTTGTTGTTTCTTTCGAGGATAACTTTGAGGCAACTAAAATAAATCATAAAAATGGACTCCATTCTCGTGTATTTATTCCTTATTTTATATTGTTCAAGTTCGTAGCTCTAAAATACACAGTTGTGGAAGAAAAATATGCAGACAAGTAATTTCCACACCCTGATGTGATGAATGAAGGAAAGTATATTTCCCAAAATATTCAGACAAGTAATTTTTCCATAGACAATTTTTCTGACATCTCGGATGTGTTCGAAATATTTTGGCAATATTTTTCGAACTATTTTTCCGAACTTTTTTCCATACTAAATTTCTCAAAAATTTTCGGACAACGATTTTTCACATGCAGATTTGAAGAATCATGGAGAGTAATGTTCGGGCAACTACTTTTTCTACTCCCTTTGCATCAGATCTGAAGAATCAAGGATCAAAACTTTTCCAACATTTTACCATTTTTTTTCACAGATCCGCTGATGTTGACGAAAAAAATTTCCCCTAATTTTTCCCCAAATCAAGGATCAAATCTTTCCCCTAATTTTTTCCAACATTTCCCCTAATTTTTCCCAACATTTCCCCTAATTTTTTCAGTGGAACCAACATTTCCCATAATTTTTCCCAAAAAATTTTGATCTCGAACACAAGGGGGAGAAGTTTTACCTCTGCGAAATTTCCGAGCAACTGTCGAGCGCGGGAGGAAGGGGGTGACTGCAGCGAGAGGGCTCTTCCAACCAGCAAAAGTGAGGAGTCTCCAGGAGCTCCACCGGAGTTACTCCATTTTTGGGATGTAGGTGGAGAGTAACTCGGTGAGGGGACAACGCTCTGTCGGCTGCCAGAGATTCTCCACCTCCCTCCCAAGTTTTACTTGCAACAAAACACGAAATTTGTGAAAGTGAGGAGAGAGTTGCAGCATCTCTCCTCATAAGCCCCCACTTCCCACTCACTCACGGGCATCCAAACAGCCCCTAAGTGTCCAGCATGTGTTACAATATTTTAGTGTAATTTATGTTTTGAAATTTTTTTATTTGACTTTTTCTAAGGGCACTACCATTTTTACTAGAACTATTCCAAAAAATGTTCAAAAAAAGTTATAAATTTGTCATCCATTTTTTACTTGGGACTAGTCCAATTTTTTTCAACACGTGGGACTGCCAACTTAGTGGCAGTCCTAACATTATGTTAGGACTGTCAACTTAGAGACAGTCTTAGGACTGCCAGCAAGTTGGCAGTCCTCGGAAAGGTTCCTGGGGAGGCGGAGGATGCGGAGGGAGACGGAGGAAGGAGGCGGAGGAGGAGAAAGGAGGCGGAGGAGGAGGAATGAGCCGGAGGAGGAGGAAGGAGACGACGGTGGCTGCTGGTAGTGGTGGTTGCGTCGCCGCTGGAGGAAGGAGGAGGAGGAGGAGGAGGAAGGAGGCGACGGTGGCTGCTGGTAATGGTGGTGGCGCCGCCGCTGGAGGAAGGAGGAGGAAGGCGGCAGCGGTGGCTGCTGGTAGTGGTGGTGGCACTGCCGCTGGAGGAAGGAGGAGGAGGAAGGAGGAAGGAAGAGGAGGAGGAAAGAGGAGGAAAAAAATCCTAATTTTTTGACTAGTCCCAACTAACTTGTGGGCAGCCCCTAGCAAAAGTTCCACCTTCTTCGACTGCCCCCAAGTAAGGACCAGCCCCAAGTAACTTTGGAGGTGCCCTTAGAAAAAGTCTTTTTATTTTTGTTCCAACTGAAGTTACCGCACCAAAGTTTAGAATTGCCACTAATATTTTACATGTGCATAGTTCTAATTAATTAGTATGACATCTCTTTTGAGTAATATATGTATAGTGCATGGACCTGTCAATTGGGCTGAGCCGGACCGGGCCGGCTCAGCACGAGTCCGACCCGAAAATTGGCCCATGTGCTAGTCCTGCTCAATTAATCGTGAGCCCGGACCTTCCCGGTCCTGTATATTGGGTCGTACCGGCCACGTATATTGGCCCATAATATACACTACAACAAAAAACCCTTTTAATGACGCTCGATAAGACGTATTGATGACGGCTGATAAAGAAGCGTCATCAAAGATCGAAATACCTTTTTTCTATGACGGTTTGGGCTAATTCTGGGCTTTTTATAACGTTTATAAAACAAAGCGTTATTAATATTTTAGAGCGGTGGAAAACTTGTAATATTTTACAAACTTATTCATATTATAAGAATTCGAAATAACTTCTTCTCCTTCTATTTTCACTCTCCTCCTCCTCCTCCTCCTCCTCCTCCTCCTCCTCCTCCGCTCCCATGTTCAGAATTAGGGTTTGGTCCAGCGCGTCCGATCCCCTCCGCCATGGACTCCGACGATGGATCTCCCGATCGTGGACCTCTCCGCGTACCTCTCGTCCTCAGCGGCGGCGGAGGAGGATCTCGTCGTGCTGTGCTCGACGGTGAGCGGGTCGCTGAGGGAGACGGGCGCGCTGCTGGTGAAGGACCCGAGGTGCTCGGTGGAGGACAACGACCGGTTTCTCGACATGATGGAGAGGTACTTCGAGAGGTCGGAGGAGTTCAAGCGCCAGCAGGAGCGGTCCAACCTCCATTACCAGGTCCTCCTATTTCTTTTTGTTTTTCCCAAATTTCTGTACTAATTTGATGCCTAGGGTTAGAATTCGAGACTCATAGTTGAATTTTGCAACATACGGACGGTCCAGATCAGCAGAGGAGCAGATCCATCGCTCCTGACCACCCTATATAAACCACTCGAACTGGAATGTATCACTCCTTCTGGAGCAAAAACCCTAGGCGCTCGTTTCCTTCTTTCTCCGTCGGCGGCGCGGTTCGTATCTGATCGCTCTCGCCCAACATGAAGGTCCTCCTCGAAACCCTAACCCTAATTTTCTCTTCGTTCTTCTTCGTCTTCGATTGATCTCTGATGTGATTACTGTGCTAACTTTACGATCTGGAATTTCGCAGTTCAACATCACGAACCCGACCACCGGGTGCCAGAAGAAGCTCGAGATCGACGATGATCAGAAACTGTGAGATCTCTCGACCGATTTTAGTTTTAGCCGTTTCTTTTATAGATATCCTAATCTTGTGATTGTTTATTGATTTTGGAACGAAAGTTCATAATTTGTAGCGTTAATTGGATGATTATATGTGTTCGAGAGTAGTATTGTCGAAAAAAGGAAGTCTGTGGCTTTAAATTCATACTGAAATTTACATCTTTCGTAGTTGGCCTATGATTATTTGCAGTTTCATCTGTTTATGATGGGCGATTGATCGGTTTGTGCAATTTTTTTAAAAAAAATGAATAGGCGCTTTATATATTTAAGCCTGGGAAAAGAATCTATTGTGTTGCAAGAAGTAGAATTTACCTACGACTAAGTGTAACGAAGTTGTGATGTGAAGATGGAGATTGAGATGTTGATATGCTGGATTGTGTTTGAGTTTGGATTTTTCAAGCTTGGCTATCAATTTGAAGTATCACGTTATTGCACTGGATTCTAATTAAACACATTAGAAAGTCTGCCACTGTCTACGAATACAAATTATGATGACACGATGAAAATTTAGCTAGGTATACTTCAGAGTAGAGAAAAATCTAAAAATTTGTATCTGTTATCTTTTAACAAACATACTTTTGAGAACAAATTGAGATATAGCTAATGCTAATTCTTGTTTGATTTGAATTATTACTCCACTTGTATATATGCTATTTTCTGTCTTTAACATGTTGGACTCTGCTTGATTTTCAGACGTGCATTTTATGACAAGAGGATTTCCCAGGAAGTCAATGGGGATGCTCTGGGTGAGGTATATAATTTATATCTCCCTGCCAATATTTTAGAGGATTTAACTAATTTACATAGTGTATTAAGATTGTTTAACCATAATTTTCTTGTTCTTTGTACAGGAATTTAAGGGTTATTTTTTTAAGATCATGGGAGGATGTGACAAGCAGGGTTTTCCCATGAAGCAGGGAGTGTTGACACCAGGACGTGTCCGTCTGCTGCTCCACAGAGGTAATTAGTCTCTTCTCTTTCTTTATATTGTTCATATTCCTTGGTTTATTTTTTTCACTACATAAGGCATTTTCATGAAGAATGAGATGGTGGATTAAACTTCCGGCAGGTTTTGTTACCTGTATCTGTAGAGTTGGTTTCTTTTGTCTTACATTTTTTTTTACTAGCGGTGTGGTTGTCCCTTTTTTGCAGGTACTCCTTGCTTCCGTGGGTATGGCAGGCGTAATGGTGAACGCAGGAGGAAATCGGTTCGTGGCTGCATTGTTAGTCAGGATCTTTCAGTTCTGAATCTTGTCATCGTCAAGAAGGGCGAAAATGATCTTCCAGGATTGACTGATATTGAGAAGCCAAGAATGAGAGGACCAAAGAGGGCATCAAAGATCAGGAAGTTGTTTAACCTCTCCAAGGAGGATGATGTTCGCAAGTACGTGAACACATATCGCAGAACATTCACTTCCAAAACAGGTTAGCTAACTGTTATTTTTGTATTGATCTTGGAGTTGAATTTTGAATATTTTTGTTTTTGTTTAACAAATTGGTTTTGTTGGCTAGTTTCTAATGTTGATTTGCAGAGGTCTGCTATATTTTCTATTTGGTCTCTAGAAACCTTTGGAAGCAATAAGACTAGTCTAGAAATATTTGTTGTGTTCACTTCAACCATCGGAATACCTGTTCTGGAGTTAATAGTTGTCGCATTCACCAGTGGATTTTATTAGATCTTTATTGAGCACTTGAAATAGATGCATTTTATTTATTTATTTATTTATTTTTGTTAACATTATTTTTTGAACTGTGTTGGAACCAAGATGCTAGTCTTGAGATTTTGTATTTGTTCAACATATAATGTTATGGTTTTAATTTATTTTTCAATTTTATGTGATTTATGCAGATTTTGCTCTAATGCTCATTTCACTTCAGGAACAAACTAAGAAAGTAGTAATTTACTTGGTCCCTCTGCTGCGGTTCAGTATGTGAAAAGTACCATTTTCGATCTTCTGATGAACCGGATGGACTTGTCCCTTTTGAGAATCAAATCAGCAAGGTCAGATAACTATGCATTATAGGGCTTATAGTAAAGCCACCACCTTGAATTAACTTTCAAATGTTTCACTTTTGCAGCCACTTCTTAGAATATTTGAGCCTATTCTGAAGAATGCAAGTAGAGAGCTTCTTCATGGAAGTCATACCAGATCAGTATCTATTTCTACTCCTTCAAATAGTGGGATAATGAAATACTGCTCGTTCCTGGACGCAGAAGTATGCATACAATTTGGTTGTCTTCTCTTTTTCTCAGGATTTCACTGGTGTTCCGGCTGTCGTTGATTTTTCATGATTATTGGTTATGTGGCCAAGTTTTGATGTAGACAATTTTGGTAGTTGTAAATATATATATGTATTTGGATATTCTATTTTGAGAATGTAATGAAGATGTTGATATGTACTATATTTTGAGAAATGTAATAAAGATGGTGATATATAATGTTAATTTGATTTTTAGGCCTGACAATTATATGGACTGATTTGGATATGCTAATTTGAATTGTATAAAGTGTTATAAATGTGCTGTATTGAGCCTATACATATTATCTATTCATAACGTTTTACAAATGTCCTTTATTGTGCACTATATATTAACTATTCATAACGTTTTTATAGAAACTATTCATGACGGTTATTTTATGACGCTTTTAAAAAATATTTATAACACCCGTTTTCATGACGGTTGCTGTGGAAAAAAAAAACGTCATGGTTCGTCATTAATGACGCTTTTTAGCCGTCATTAAAAGGGTTTTTTTGTTGTAGTGATAGGTCTGGCCCGATCCTGCCCTGCCCGAAGCTCAAGTCTGACCCGGCTCGGCCCGGCCCGAAGCTCAACCCGGTTGCAACATCCCCTGCTCAATCTCTTTGATTTGTCCCAAATCCTACCTGCTAACAGCACTGTTATCACTTTCACAAGAAAAGGAAAAGAAAATAATGTACACAACAAACACACTGCCCTCCAAATATGACTTGTACCACTGCCTAAAGCAACAACTGCAAGTGGTGGTGCCTCTGTTATTATTATGATTATATAGTGTAGTAGTGAATCGAATTTGAATGAAATGAATGTTTGAACTGAACTGAATTGAATTGAAATTCAATTCAATTCATTTCAATATATATTAGTTGCAAGTTGCTGCAACATATATATGGCCAACCATGTAGAGTCATGTCACGACCCGGTCCCAATTACTTGGGTCGAATCGGATCATGCCCAGCCTGCACCGTTGTTGAGACGGCGGCAGTAAGCTGTATTCAGTAGTGAAACTCATGCAGATAAAAATTCTAACGATTATAAAATCTTTTATTCACTTTAAAATTTCTGAAATACAACAACCATTAATACAGCAATTACACTTGATACATTGGTTAATAAATTATTATCCAGCTCTACTGTTCTTGGGTTCCAGATTCTGCAAGAACAGGCATCAGATCTTCGACGACGCAATCACCTAAAAATGTTGGTCTCCAGTCAGGAGGGAGCAAAGTACAATTTATGCTAATCTTGACAATTAATTTAACAATAAAATCATGCACTTTTAAACAGTTTGAAGATGAACAGTTTTGAAATAATACAGTACAGTGATATGAATAGGTAATGAATATGACCGGATTGGGTTACAGTAGTATCCTAGCGATACGGTATGGCAATTGTCCCCATGTGAAGAGGTGAAAGCTAATACAGTCAGTTATCCTAATTTTGGATTTGGTCATATCCACTACTCTACTCCCCCAGTCCCCAACAGTACAGTCAATACTCCCGAAAGAGTTCGTGTTTGAACAGTGGTTTAAAATTGCAGTGAAGTGATTATTAAATAATTGTAATCAACATAAATGTACTTGCCTTCGATTATGACTGGATTTGGAAAATCTCCGGGATGATGCTAATACAGTCCTCGAAACCCTACAATTGAGAATTCCTGACTTAGCACCAATATTCAAACCATATCTAGGTGTGCTAGTTACAATCTCTAAAACTTGTCCTAGTCAAATTTTAGGTTATTTACAACTCTACTTAGAGCGCGCTAATCGAGGTGAGTTACTATCTTACGAAGAAAAGCCATTTTAACTTTGTATTTGGAAAAACTCGTAGTTATTGATTTACTTGGTAAAAACTTTGCGTTTTGTATTATATATAAAATTAATAGTTTTCTTTTAAATGAGAAAACGTGAATTTGTAATAAACTTGTAATTTCCTAATTATTTTATTGTGAGAAAATGATATTTAAATTTTTATAAAGTAGTTATATTATTATTTTACGTTTTACGTCATTCAACCAACCAAAATAAAATTTACAATATTACAAAACCACAGATAATAAATAAAAGCTGGGCTTATGCCCTTACAGACCTTTTTACATAAATTGAAATAAGAGAAAAGGTTAGTTAACTCTAAATAATATCCTGCACTTTAATTACTAAAACAAAATTAATAAATTAAATTAAAATAAATATTACTAAGAGTCTCAGACTTGGTCCAATCGTCACAAAATTAGCTAATGCCTCAACGTCCGAAAATTCCGGTTTCGTTTGCATTTCGCTAAGGGTCCATTGACCGATACGGTCGTCACCCAATAAATCCAAATATTTTATATTTTCCGAAAATCATTTTAAAACTATATAATTAAATTTTATAGAAATTTTGACAGCATCTCCTCTATTTTCGGGACAACCCAAAAACTGGGAAAGTGCGCCATAATTTCCTGCAAATAATCCCAAACCAGGGAAACCCAATTTCCTACCAGAAAATAATAATAATATCCGAAACCCGAAAATAATATCCACAGCACGCTTCCGAAATTCGGAAAACCGAAAGTAAACTCAGAAATTTCGAAAACTCTTAGAACCAAAACCAACAGAAGAACTATTCACTCAAAACCAATATACCAACCACAGCCTAAAAACGTCAAGCCAGAACTTCTTCCGAAATGGACTTCGAAAAACAGAAGCTCTAACATTACTACTAAAGATACCAAAATCTCAGAACTTGTCCAACAAGTGTTCGAAATTTCCGAAATTAGATATTATCAAAGGAAAACAACATCACAGAACATGATTCCGAAAATTCCGAAATCGAAACGTACCGAATCCGAATTCCTGGAACGGAATCGGGGACCAAATTCATCACAGACGCGACACAGGAGGGACGAACTACTCTGATTAACAGAAATTACCCAAATCCGTTGGTCGGTGAGCCGCGGGATAACTTGGGAACGGAAACGTAGTCCGCGAGGGAGCCGAACAGTAAATCGCGAAACAGGAAGCACTGGACAATAGATCGGACAACGCCAAAACCACGTGCGGAAACGCTGGACAGCAGATCGGGAACAGGGGCCGTCCGGGTCGGGCTGGCGCACACGGCCGCGGGGAAGAAGGCGGCCGGGGCTGGTCGCCGGTCGAGCGTCGGCCTCGGGAGAGTGGCGCCGGACAGGGGCGCGGCCTGGGGCGGCTACGGGCGGCGGGATCGCTGGCGGAAAAGGGCTCGGCTCGACTCGGTAAGGCTAGGGCACGGAAGTTTGGGAGAGAGGGTTTTTGGGGTATGGTGAATGAAGAGTGATGGAGAGAAGAGGGTTTATATAGGGTGAGCACCAGGGGTTACGGAAGCCGAGGAGTCGCCGGCGGTTTGGAAGCCGAGAGAGCTCGGGAAGTTTCGAAGAGGAAGGGCTCGACTATTTGGTCGTTGAAAAAAGGAGCAGCTCTTCCTCTTAATGAGAAATGAGAAAGAGAATTAATATGCTAAATGAAAAGTTATGCTGAATGAAAAAAAGGTTTTAAGAGTCTTTAAGTTTTTCATTCTTTTATGAAGACTTATATTATTATAAAATAATACTTTAAATAATAATTTCGAAAACCTAGATTGGCTCGGATTCGAACATGAGTTCAGAAACAGGTCCGGGACAGCCAGGCCAAAACAAGAAATCCTATCAATTATGAATAATATTTATTTTTAAGGGAAATAGTTATTTTGTTTTCAATTTAAGAAAATGCTATTCATATATATATATATATATATATATATATATATATATATATATATATATATATATATATATATATATATATAAATACTTAAAAAAATTTATTTTGGAAAAATCTTGGGTTCGAAATGGACTCGGGATGGGTCTGGTCCAACTCAAAATTCCAGGAAAAATATTTTTTCTAAAATGTGGTTTTTCATAAAAATGGTAATAATTAATTTAGCAACTAATTATACAATAGAAATAAAATTTTATGGTTTGACCAAACACTAAAATTTCCAGAAATATTAATATTAATAAATAAAAATAAAACTAAATTAATTAATTTAAAATTACGGGTTTCACAACCTTCTCTCCTTAGAAAATTTCGTCCTCGAAATTTAAGCTTTTTAATGTCTGCTAGTAAATTCTAAAATTTAATGAGTCACATCACTAAAATTTTAGTTCAATCACATATCGTATCAAACCCAACCAATTTTATATTTCTTGATTAGCATTTCAAAGCTCATCCTCAAAATTTGAATTTGAACAATAATTCCACAGATCCTATTCTCCATTTTTTTTAATTCAAATAATAAATAATAACTATTTATGCCAAATCTCAAAATCACCAATATCCTCAACTCCTTGAAATTTGGTTTTCCGCAAAATTTCAAAATTTTTGAATCAAATCCAATCCTTAAACATTAAATTTAAACAAACTTTAATTTTAATCTTCAAATACAACCTTTAAATTTATGATAATCTTCTTAAAATCAAATTCAATCATACTACATCCCTCAAAACTTTGTGATTTTACAAAATCGTCAATGTGCCATATCAATTCTTCAACTCTTTTATTTAAATAAATTCTATCCTTAAATTTTAATCCTACAAAGCTTCCACTTTGTACCTTAGAAAAGATCAAATTTAAAATTTTACCCATCAATTTTAATTCCAGTAAAAATCAAATCATAAAATCAAAATCTTTATTGCTAATCCTTTTTTTTTTTTTTTACTAATGTTAATTCGATGAATAAGTTTTTCTCTTCAAAATAATTTCCTCAAAAGTCAAAATTCATCTTGGTCACATTATGCTTGTCTCCAAGAATTTATAGAACTTCCATATATTTGATTTCCTCTTTAACCTAAAGTTCATCCATCTCAATTTCAAAATCCAAATTCAAATATCAAAAGATTCAAACACAACCTTCTCAAAGATTTAAATTTAATCATGGCTACTCTCTCTCTCCTTTAATAAAGCGCAAGATGATCATCTCAATATAATTATCCTGCCGCGAGGATCTATAAAATAGTTAAAAAATAACATACCATAAGTTTTTTTTTTTTTTTTAAATAATTCGACAAACGAATATATCACAAAAACTAACTGTCATTTCACAAATCAAATTCCTACATAAAATAAATGAGGAAAATTTGTAAAATCATACTTCAAAAACTTTGATAACTTTTAAATGGGATCCTTAAAGCAAAAATTTACTTTCAAAATTGAAATCATAACGTTTCATATATATCTCATATCTAGAGACAACTAAACTCGAAACCACATCACCAAAAATTTATTTGTGTTAATCTACTCTAATCTTTCAATTTCTACTCAACATGATATTCTTCCCTCAACTGGTAGATTTTTATATTCAATCAATTACATCTTCGAAATATTTAATAAAAACTTCTTGTGGCCTATCTTTACAAAAATTGCTCTCTTTAAAATCAAAAGTGTTAACTCTTCAAAGTCAATATAAAAATTTAATTCTAAGATGCATATGATATTATTACTCAAATAAGATATTTTCCTTTATTAAAACTCAAGTTCATATTATCGGGTGCAATCTTCTCAATTTTTTTTTTTAATATTGGCACCCTTCTATTCGTCATCCTCAATATTTCTTGTTTCGATTATCCTTTATAGTTAATTCACCATGCACCTTCCCAGAGTGCATCTCTATGCCTAACATGGACAACCTTTAATCTTCAATGTCAAGTTATTCACAAACTTTCCTCGATACTAATCACCATTGTACATTTTAACTCATATATATCCTATATATTATGCACTCTAAAAAAAATCCCAAGCTATAAAATATTCTAGGTTTACTTCATAAGGCAAAATCAGATTCGAGGCATAATTGCTAAATATCAAGATAAAATGTAAACATGTTTAGAATCCTCTAGATAGAGTTTAAATAATCATAACGAGTTTTAAAGTTCTAAACAGGATGGAAAATGTAGATGACTGTTCTTCTGAGATTAAGGGATTTATCAAAATTCGTGTTTGAGATTCAAGAGACGGACAAAAAAATCAAGAGAAGTATCTGTTCTCCGATTTCGAAGATGAAAACGATCAACCTTGATTTGAGTCAAACACTAGATAAGATAGAAGCATCACCGCTTCAGATTAAATAAGAAAAACCAATGATAATATTCCCGACAAATCACTCAGGGAATACAAAAATTTATTTTGAGAAGAAAAATTAAGGAAAGTTGGAAATTTGAGAGAAGGTAAGTCTCATTGATTCAAGGAAATCAAATTGAAATTGTCTAGTAACGTCAAGAAATTAAATAGCTTTGGAACAGCTAAAAAAATCTCCTTGACTTAAGAAAATTTTAACAATAGAAAGGATTCTGACCGTTCCTGCTTCATGATTATAGAAGCTTTCTAGGCTTTGATTTGATCAAGAAATTACATAAAGAGAGTAGGGTTTTAAGATGAATGGAGGAAATTAACAGATGAGAATATTCTCGATTTTTGGGAAAACATAGGAGATAGTATTGAAATTTAAAATAACTCCTTTAGGAGAATCATGAACTAAACTAATTCTTCTGGTAATAATTGACCTTTGAGGTTTAAATGATCCCAGAAGAATTTTGATTCAGGATTGATTTTGAGAAAGTTAGTCAATTAGAAAGGAGAACAAGGCCAAAGGTTATATAAGGGTTGTAGATATATATTGAGTAGAAAAGAGTTTAATAGGGTTGCTAAGAGAATATTGAAACTCTTCATAACAAACGAATCAAAATTCCAAATAAAGGTAGAGAAGTAAGATTTGATCAACCAATGAAGAACTTAAAATTAGGTTTGATAAAGAAAAAGAAGATTGAAAAAAAAAATTCAACCTTATTCCAAAAAGAATATGAATCCTAAGAGAACCTAAAAATTATGGTAGAAAAATCATCTCGGAAGTCATAGAACACTCAAAGGTACAATCAGCCTAATCTAGATAAGGTTTAGGTACAAACACAAACAAGGTATCCTACGAATCTATAAGTAGACAAAAAAATAGATATTTAAGTAAATAATTTTCGGCCCTATAATGTACCATGGTGTATATCATCTAAGTGTTCTAGTTGATTCTAAAGTCTGTTTTCCTAAAGTCTCAACTATCCCTAGGTCAAGTTACAGAACTGCACAATGGTCTAGACTAAGTTGACTAGACCAATTTACAGATCTGACCTGCATGGGCCACCACTAAAAACATGTCACGACCCGGTCCCAATTACTTGGGTCGAATCGGATCATGCCCAGCCTGCACCGTTGTTGAGACGGCGGCAGTAAGCTGTATTCAGTAGTGAAACTCATGCAGATAAAAATTCTAACGATTATAAAATCTTTTATTCACTTTAAAATTTCTGAAATACAACAACCATTAATACATCAATTACACTTGATACATTGGTTAATAAATTATTATCCAGCTCTACTGTTCTTGGGTTCCAGATTCTGCAAGAACAGGCATCAGATCTTCGACGACGCAATCACCTAAAAATGTTGGTCTCCAGTCAGGAGGGAGCAAAGTACAATTTATGCTAATCTTGACAATTAATTTAACAATAAAATTATGCACTTTTAAACAGTTTGAAGATGAACAGTTTTGAAATAATACAGTACAGTGATATGAATAGGTAATGAATATGACCGGATTGGGTTACAGTAGTATCCTAGCGATACGGTATGGCTTGTCCCCATGTGAAGAGGTGAAAGCTAATACAGTCAGTTATCCTAATTTTGGACTTGGTCATATCCACTACTCTACTCCCCCAGTCCCCAACTGTACAGTCAATACTCCCGAAAGAGTTCGTGTTTGAACAGTGGTTTAAAATTGCAGTGAAGTGATTATTAAATAATTGTAATCAACATAAATGTACTTGCCTTCGATTATGACTGGATTTGGAAAATCTCCGGGATGATGCTAATACAGTCCTCGAAACCCTACAATTGAGAATTCCTGACTTAGCACCAATATTCAAACCATATCTAGGTGTGCTAGTTACAATCTCTAAAACTTGTCCTAGTCAAATTTTAGGTTATTTACAACTCTACTTAGAGCGCGCTAATCGAGGTGAGTTACTATCTTACGAAGAAAAGTCATTTTAACTTTGTATTTGGAAAAACTCGTAGTTATTGATTTACTTGGTAAAAACTTTGCGTTTTGTATTATATATAAAATTAATAGTTTTCTTTTAAATGAGAAAACGTGAATTTGTAATAAACTTGTAATTTCCTAATTATTTTATTGTGAGAAAATGATATTTAAATTTTTATAAAGTAGTTATATTATTATTTTACGTTTTACGTCATTCAACCAACCAAAATAAAATTTACAATATTACAAAACCACAGATAATAAATAAAAGCTGGGCTTATGTCCTTACAGACCTTTTTACATAAATTGAAATAAGAGAAAATGTTAGTTAACTCTAAATAATATCCTGCACTTTAATTACTAAAACAAAATTAATAAATTAAATTAAAATAAATATTACTAAGAGTCTCAGACTTGGTCCAATCGTCACAAAATTAGCTAATGCCTCAACGTCCGGAAATTTCGGTTTCGTTTGTATTTCGCTAAGGGTCCATTGACCGATACGGTCGTCACCCAATAAATCCAAATATTTTATATTTTCCGAAAATCATTTTAAAACTATATAATTAAATTTTATAGAAATTTCGATAGCATCTCCTCTATTTTCGGGACAACCCAAAAACTGGGAAAGTGCGCCATAATTTTCTGCAAATAATCCCAAACCAGGAAAACCCAATTTCCTACCAGAAAATAATAATAATATCCGAAACCCGAAAATAATATCCACAGCACGCTTCCGAAATTCGGAAAACCGAAAGTAAACTCAGAAATTTCGAAAACTCTTAGAACCAAAACCAACAGAAGAACTATTCACTCAAAACCAATATACCAACCACAGCCTAAAAACGTCAAGCCAGCACTTCTTCCGAAATGGACTTCGGAAAACAGAAGCTCTAACATTACTACTAAAGATACCAAAATCTCAGAACTTGTCCAACAAGTGTTCGAAATTTCCGAAATTATATATTATCAAAGGAAAACAACATCACAGAACATGATTCCGAAAATTCCGAAATCGAAACGTACCGAATCCGTATTCCTGGAACGGAATCGGGGGCCAAATTCATCACAGACGCGACACAGGAGGGACGAACTACTCTGATTAACAGAAATTACCCAAATCCGTTGGTCGGTGAGCCGCGGGATAACTTGGGAACGGAAACGTACGTAGTCCGCGAGGGAGCCGAACAGTAAATCGCGAAACAGGAAGCACTGGACAATAGATCGGACAACGCCAAAACCACGTGCGGAAACGCTGGACAGCAGATCGGGAACAGGGGCCGCCCGGGTCGGGCTGGCGCACACGGCCGCGGGGAAGAAGGCGGCCGGGGCTGGTCGCCGGTCGAGCGTCGGCCTCGGGAGAGTGGCGCCGGACAGGGGCGCGGCCTGGGGCAGCTACGGGCGGCGGGATCGCTGGCGGAAAAGGGCTCGGCTCGACTCGGTAAGGCTAGGGCACGGAAGTTTGGGAGAGAGGGTTTTTGGTGTATGGTGAATGAAGAGTGATGGAGAGAAGAGGGTTTATATAGGGTGAGCACCAGGGGTTACGGAAGCCGAGGAGTCGCCGGCGGTTTGGAAGCCGAGAGAGCTCGGGAAGTTTCGAAGAGGAAGGGCTCGACTATTTGGTCGTTGAAAAAAGGAGCAGCTCTTCTTCTTAATGAGAAATGAGAAAGAGAATTAATATGCTAAATGAAAAGTTATGCTGAATGAAAAAAAGGTTTAAGAGTCTTTAAGTTTTTCATTCTTTTATGAAGACTTATATTATTATAAAATAATACTTTAAATAATAATTTCGAAAATCGAGATTGGCTTGGATTCGAACATGAGTTCAGAAACAGGTCCGGGACAGCCAGGCCAAAACAAGAAATCCTATCAATTATGAATAATATTTATTTTTAAGGAAAATAGTTATTTTGTTTTCAATTTAAGAAAATGCTATTCATATATATATATATATATATATATATATATATATATATATATATATATATATATATATATACTTAAAAAAATTTATTTCGGAAAAATCTTGGGTTCGAAATGGACTCGGGATGGGTCTGGTCCAACTCAAAATTCCAGGAAAAATATTTTTTCTAAAATGTGGTTTTTCATAAAAATGGTAATAATTAATTTAGCAACTAATTATACAATAGAAATAAAATTTTATGGTTTGACCAAACACTAAAATTTCCAGAAATATTAATATTAATAAATAAAAATAAAACTAAATTAATTAATTTAAAATTATGGGTTTCACAAGTCATTTATACAAAAACTATTGATTGATCAATGAAATAAAAATCCATGAATGATATATGTATATACTGAACTGAATTGTATTAAAATGATGCCCCAGTGCGACCTAATCCAGTCCCTTATATTTGTTGTGTCCGGCCCGGCCTAACCCGAATACCACCGTATCGTGGGTCATGTGCCGGACTGGACTTAAAATTTTCATCTATAGCCCGGTCCGGCCCGCTACAGTTCATGGGCTCAAGAGGCCCGGCCCGTGTGCGACCCGGCCCAGTCCCTTATATTGGTTGCGTCCGGCCCGGCTCGATCCGAAGCCCACCGTGTCGTGGGTCATGTGTCGGACTGGACTTAAAATTTTCATCCATAGCCTAGCCCGACCCGGCCCGCTACAGTTCATGGCGCTCAAGAGGCCCGGCCCGGCCCGGCCCACTCAAATTTGTGCCGGCCCGGCCCATTTGACAGCTCTAATAGTGCACTAATGGAAGAAAGCTCAGATGAGATGAGAAGTTCATTATTTGTTGCATCTAGAGTAAAATACTAACCTCACAGATTGTTCCATTTTAAATAATAGATTAAGGAATTTAAAATAAAATTAGCAACAATTTCTATTGCAATAATGAGCATATTTAACTAACTATAGGAGGGCACAATTTAGTGGATCTTTATCGTTGTACAATAATCTAGTTCAATTGACAGTTATGTTGGGCTTTGTTCATTAGACGAGGAGGCTTCAAGGTAAAAATAAATAAATATTGGAGACAGATGCGGAGATATGACATACAACCTTTCACTTTTCTGATCTTTCATTGTTCGTGGTTATTTTTCGGTTAATAATGCTATTTGTTGCTTCAAATTGTACATTCAAATCCTTCTTTCTTACGTAGCAACTGACGTAGCATGTTAATGTGGCAGCTGACGTGACAAATTTTAAAATTAAAATTAAAATTAAAAATAACATTAACATTAACATAAAATTAATATTAAAATTAACATTAAAATTAATGTTAACATTAATATTAATGTTAACATTAACATTAACAATAATATTAATATTAATATTAACATTAAAATCAACATTAACATTAATTAATAATAATAATAATTAATATTAATATTAATATTAAATTAACATTAATATTAACATTAATTAATATTAACATTAAATTAACATGGACAAAATTAAGTAATTAACTTTTTGGGTTAAAATTTGCCATATCATCGGCCACGTCATATGACACATAATATTATTTAACATACCACGTCAACTGCCACATAAGAAGGGATGTATTGGAGGGACAATTTGGATGTACGAATAGCATTACTCTTTTTCGGTTATGTGTCTGTCTTCTTTTTTTTTGTCATGTGCTCGAGATTATGATTGCGAATAAGTTTAATTATGAATATAATATATAAATTTTTAGGCAAATGCTAATTTTTTAAACGTTTGTTGTGCTAGAGTTTAAAAAAATCTATTTGAAACAAAAAATGAGATGTTTGAAAGATGGCCCATTTGGAAGAGAAACCATTTGGTTCCTTAGTTGCCACTAAATAAATTTTTGAACGTTTAACAAAATTTTGGATAAAACATAGTTGCAGTTCATAAAGTTCTAAGCATATTGATAGTTCTAGACTTGTTAAGGTGTAAACTAAATAGGAAAATAGAATACTATTGTAAGATTTACATTAGGCTAACTTTGAATGAAATATTGTAAACTTTTAGTTTTTTGGCACTTTATTACTCTGAAATATTTCTTTTGACAGTTTAATATCCTTTTTTTTTCCAGTGTATAATTAAAAGAAAGAGAATGTCCGGTTGGTAATTTGTTATTTTAGTAAAATTTAAAAGTAGGGCAAAAATGATTGCATTTACATTATATATGGACTTCATTTAGTACAAAATCATGTGACACAAACTAAATATATTCTATTTAGATGGACATTTTTACGAACGTGTCAGTTATGTTAGACCAGTAAGTTCAAGTGCATTGCATGAATTTTTTTTATAATATTATTCAAAACTAATATAAATATATTTGAATTAAGATTTGTTGTATATATATATATGTTTATATTTTTGTTAAAAAAATTAATTATATTTTAATGATAAATTATTATGGATACGCGTAAATACAAAGGTATTCGATTATGCGAGAGAAATAAAAGAACGTTCAAAATTATAATCTTTACCTACGGCTCAATTTTGAACGGTTTCTACGTTAAACTAACAACCTAACATTTTGGAAATCGAAGTTTAGGACCTGTTTGGTTACGTTTTAAAAATCGATTTTTTACTTTAAATATCAATTTATTCAAAAACTGTATTTGGTAGTCCACACCCGGAAATCTCTTTCCAACATTTTTTTTTGAAGATGGTTTAAACTCACTTTTCAGAAAAAAGCCGAAAACTGTTTTCTCAAACTGTGCGCCCCCCACGCCCCCCCCCCCCACCCCAAATAAAATAATAATACCCCAACTCTCTGTCTCTCTTTCCTTATTTTCTTCCTCCAGATAAAAAGCTCATTCTCTAGAGGTCCCATCCGCCTCCTTCGAATCCCTCCTCGTCGCCGCCGCAGCCTTCGTCGACCATCGAGCTCGAGCGACTCCATGTCTCGTCCCACATTGTCGCAGCCTTCGTCGACCGAAGAGCTTAGTACCTCCTCACCGTTGGCTCCTTCTCCATCGCCTCCCTTGAATCCCTCCTCATCACAGTCTTCGTCGACAGTCCGGCTCCTTTCGAGTCGAGGACCCAGAACTGGGCGGAGGGTGGTGACTTGGCCGAGCTCGTAGCTCGAGCTCCGACGAAAGGTCTAGGATAGGGTTGGGTAGTCGGAGGATACGATTGAAGAGCAGGACGCGCGCACGTGACGACGCGCCGCTGCATCGCGTAGAGGACACGCCGACGAGCAGGACCCTCGTAGTAGGAGGATACGATCGAAGACGATGTCCTCAAAGCGAACTCGACGAAGGAATACAAAGGGTAGTGCATGTGTTGGACACGAATTCAGTTGGGAACATATTTTTGGGACACATGGACAAATGTGTTGGGGATACAGGGCGGACAAAAACTTAAAAAATATTTTATGAAAAATTATACCACCCTTTAGTCACTTTGGAACCCATGTATAAATAACATGATCCAGAGTATCTAATTCTAAAATAGCTATTAGGGGTGAGCGTCGATATAATCGGTCGGTATTTGATCGATTTTTTCGGTAATTTTTTTAGTCGGTATTTGAAAAATCAATACCAATATCGTACCATTTAGAATCGGTTTTTTTCGGTTTCGGTTAAATCGGTATTCGGTCGGTTTTTGATCGGTAGCGATATTTTACCAATTGACATTCGACCAATCAACACACTTATTATTATGGAACCTCTTAACCTATATATATATATATATATATATATATATATATATATATATATATATATATATATATATATATATATATAAAACTGTTTTTGAAGCATTAAATTTTAAAGTCAAGCCTCTGCCAATAAAACAATTAATCAAATTTATTATAACAATATGTAACAAGTCGCGAACACTTACAAATGAGCTTAAAAGATCAAATATGATTACTAAGTTTAATCATTAGCATAAGTTTAAGTACAGCAAAATTAACTTCAAAATTATATGAAAACATAAAAACATATGATCAAAAGATCAAAAACTCAACTTTTAGCGTTCTAAACATAACTTCAGGTCCATCAAAATTCATTTTATGTTTTAAAAAAATATTTCTCAACTAAAACAAAGATAAAAATATATAAAAATGAGTTGCATAAAATTAATCACGAACAACATTCTAAAGAATATATATATATATATATATATATAGAATAAGGAAAAAAAAAATATATATATATATAGAATAATGGAGGTGAGGTGCCACCCTATGGAGGGTGTCTACTTGTCACCCCCCACATGCTATCATCATGCACCCATGTGCTTGATGATAGCATGGGGGGTGACAAGTAGACACCCCCCCGTGAGGTGGCACCCTACCTCCCTTATTCTCTCTCTCTCTCTCTCTCTCTCTCTCTCTCTATATATATATATATATATATATATATATATAATCGGTTCGGTATTTTCGGTATGGTATTACACTCAAGCCGCTACCATTACCGTTATACCATATTTTAATCGGTTCGACAATTCGGTATCGGTTCATAATTTCGGTTCGATTTTTCGGAATATTTTTAATCGATATTCGGCCGATTTTTTTATAGCGGTCGGTATTTGCTCACCCCTAATACCTATACTAGGACTTTGGGACTAGTAAATTAGAAGAAAACGAGAAGAAATATTTAATAACGAAAAACGGGAATTTATTTTCTCTTTTATTTTGGGAGCCACAAAACCCTAGCGAAATCAATTCAAGATCGATCGACAATGTCGATGGAACTGAAACTCTCTCGCTCAAATCGCGTCTACTTTCCTGGAGTAAACCCTAACTTTTATTTTCTTTAATATTTTTTTTTTCTTTCTTTCTCTTAAGAATTGCTTCAATTTTGTTCCAGGAATCAATTGAAGGCAAGATCATAGTAAATTCCTCCTCTTCAATCTCCTACCAGAAGGTCCTCGTCACAGTCGCCGGAACCGTCAATTTGCAGGTATCCGTTCCACAAACGCACTCTTTCTATTTTGAGTTTTTATTTTCCTTCTGAAAGAAAATTTCTTTTTTTGGCGGTGGGAAAAAAGGTTCGAGGAGGAACGGGCGGCGTGATCGAGTCGCTGTATAGCGTCGTGAAGCCCATCTGCTTCTTGTGAGTTCCGTTTCAAGAATTCTGAGTCGATTTAGAATACTGCGATTGAACAATTAAATGGTGTATACTGCTACGAATATCAGTAAAGTGTCAATTTTGATGGCCACGATAGTGACGTTGAATGGCGTTTCATTCACAGGTTTAAAAAGAACGAAATTTAAATGAATTTGTGCAATTGCGAGAACAATCCACAATAAAATGTTGATTTGGGATTATTGAGATGGATTGGAAGGCCTTTATCCCAAACTTTTGGGGTCGGATAATGAGCTTCAATACAACAAACGGTAGACTTGAACTGGGTGTTTTTATGGAAATTTGGCTTCACTTACTGGTAAAGACGACCTGTAATCGTCTAAGGAGGTCTACACGTGCTCAATGGAGGAGATCAATACTGCAGGATTTTGCGTGTACCAGGGGTAGAGCAAAATGAACCTGGATTGTCACTCAGTCATATTAATGGTCTCATTTCAGCAATAATAACCTTTTGGATGTCCATCTAAGTGTTAAGGAAGCAGCGATTTGAGGTTCCCTTTATTAGTTGGCATTGGCACCAGGCAGTTGGGTTGCTCTTGGTATGCTGTTGGATATGTCAAGATTCCTTCCTGTGGATTCTTCCATGCCTTGGGCTGAGTTATTGGAGGCAGTAAAGTCTTAACTGGTACTTGGAGGTTGTTTGGTCTAGTTTCTGCTTTCAGATTCCTTCTTCTTCTTCTTCTTCTTCTTATTCCAGATTTGATGTTAATGTTCTCCGTCACGGGAACCAGACAATTATAGGTTTTTGGTCAGATAGGCGTCAAAGACTTCTTCCACAGTGTGTCTTGCTAAAACCTAGTCCTTTCTTTGTAACATTTGGGAATTTGTTACATTGGTATCTGGGTTACTGGGTATGACAGTGTTCACACTGATTGAGTATTACAATATTTTGTGTCAGTAATTTGATTAGGAATTTGCTCCTTTTGATAGGCACTTTGTATCAGTTGGAAAAAGAGTATTTTATTCTTACAAATTATGTGGCTGAAGCCTGAAGCTCCTGCTATCTGAGACTCAATGATATTTAAGTTCTTATAAATTCTTTTGCTCTGCTGAACAGGAAAAAGGTCATTGAGGTTTCACCACCTGGTGGAAAGTTAAGCCCCGGCAGGTCAGAGGTATTCTTTTGGAAGATGGATAGAAACCTATTAGTTTCAAGCACAAGAAAATGTGCATATGAAACAATTCTTTTTGTTATCCTGTCGATTTGTACACATATTTTTTTTTGGAACTTCTTATACACATCTTTGGGGGTTTGGGAGCAAGGCACAACATTCTTTTGAGTTCTTCCCAAATGATGCTTCATCCTAAACACTCCTCCCCGCAAATCTTTGGTACAATAGTTGCATTTGAGCCTTTGTGGTTTTTCTTGTCACCCTCTTTAATAGGAACACAATGTTCCCATGTCTCATCCAAAGTCTTCGTCATTGTTACTAAACCAACACCTATATGCCAGAAAAGAAAAGATTAACAACAATAAACCAGAAAAGTAATAAATAAACACATATTTTTACGATTAAAATATTGTTTATTATGTACTGTGTATAAACATATATTTTAAGGTGGAAAGAGGCAGAATATTTATTTGAATAAAGAATATATGGTTTAATGTTTATTGTTTACTGTTTTAGCTTCTTAGACTTTGAAAAGATTGGTGATGGCTAGAGAATCTAGGGTTTAGAGAATGCAAAAAATAACATAGGGTTTAAGTTTTAGGGTTTATAAAGAGTGTTGGTAGAGTACAAAAGGAAAAAAAGATTAAAACACAACTAATCTTCAATGCTGATGTAGATTCATCAATGTTGTTTGGTGGACAATGGAGATCTTCAACAGCCTTGGAGTCTTCTTAGAGCTTCAACGTGTGTTCGTGGAGAGTTTTATTTTTTTGTATCTTAAAATTTGCACTGCAGCTTTTAAGAGTATAAAATAAGGTTTTGTTTTTGGAAATATACAGGGAGACATATACTTGCACAACAAGTTATGCACGTGTTATAAAAAGGTGACTGTGAATCGTATGATTCAGACAGAATCGTATGATTGAATCAATTCAGACAGTATCATACGATTAATGATTCAATCGTACGATTCATGTCTAAATCATACGATTTACAGTAACTTCAATTAAAGCTACTATTTGAATAATTTGCCTACGATTCGATATCGTGAATTGTACGATTTTAATATCATTGCTATGGAGTACAAGGGTGGGTGGTTTTTGCTTAAGCATATTGGAGGTTAATGAGAAATAACAACCTTTGTACATTAATATTGTTAGATGGGGGTAACTTATCACAGTTAGCCTGTTAGGTAGCCAGCTGAAAATTATGCCGCTGTTTAATCATCTAGTCATTTAACTGGATTAGTAGGTGGGTTAATTTCATCTTGATTCTGATTTTTTAGACACTGACCTTTGGGTAGTAATAAGTAATTCCCTGCTGACCATTTGACGAATATAGGCACTTCTGATCAATCACATACTACTCATTTTGTAACGAGTAGATCTTTTCTGGCTGTGTTCCTCTATCTTTCAGTAACCCCAATAGTGTTTGCTATTCTGTGCTTTTAAGAACATGGCACTTGAGATAAAAGAATAAGAGCGTGACTCTTTCTTTAAGGGATTCACCTACCAGATATGAGCTAAAGGTCAAAATATAGTTACATTTATTTAGTATTCTGCTCTCAGATACCATTAAATTTCCCCTGCTGCTTTGCTGCTTCTTTGGTACTTCTTCTACTGGTGGAAATCGTTGCAAGAGTGAAGAACTCGGTCATTTTCTGCAGCATAAATTTCAAGCTTAAGATGATCCGTCACTGTATTTGAAATCTTACATATACGACATGCTTATATATTATCTATGAGAAGCATCTTATTGAAGTAGCAACTGCCTTACCTGTCTTCCTTGTTTTATATGTCAATATGAGTATTGAAGCCTCTTTATTACCACTCACTTGTCTGTATCATGTTAAGTTAATTAGGTTGCTTTGACACCAGGTGCCTTTTTCTTTCATTTTGAGTTCAAAGGATACAAATAATCGTGGCAGATTATATGAGACATTTCATGGTGGAAATATCAGCATCCAGGTAATATTCTATCTGTTGTCGTTATTGCCGTTTTTAGTAATTACAATAATAACAAAGGAAACAGCAGCAGCAATATGTAGTAGTAGTAATAATAAGAATAATAATTTTAATTTATTATTTTTGGTAGTAGTTGTAGTACTACTACCACCACTACTATAGTACTATTCCCAGCTTTATGTATCACCTACACAAATTGAATTGCATAACTGATAGAAATTAATAACCTATATGCAGTTTTTTAATGTTATAATAGATGACTTATTTCTAATTCTTCCGACCATAGTATCTGGTTACTGCAGATATAATAAGAGGTTACCTACATAAATCTTTGACTGCCACTGTTGAGTTTCTAGTGGAAAGCAATAAAAGTAAGGAACATTTCTTGCTTGCTTTCATATTCTTCATCTTAGTTTTCATCTCCACAAATAACTTTAACATTGTATGCATCAATTTCAGCAATTTCTCAAGTGGTACCGGCTCAACCTGAATCGGTCAACTTTTACATTACTCAAGATACCCAGAAACATCAATTACTTCCTGAACTGCTAACAGGTCCTTTTCAGTTAGCTTTTTTCGTATGGCATTGTACTTTTAAACGATTTGGAATTTTAACTATGTTTGTCTGTGATCAGGATAATACATTTTAAGTAATTCAACTAAGGCAAATACAAACAAGTGCAGAAACGCACACAAGTGTTTTTATATAGCTGTGTGTTTGATCTGGGGCTTTATAGTTTCTTGGTACAAAATATTAGTCTTTTCCTATCCTACCAAAACGTATGATGGATCACCCCAATAGATGATCGAACCATTCATTATTATCATATATATATATATATATATATATATATATATATATAGTATACACCTTAAAAATTATCTATACATGAAACTTCTTGTGTTTTTAAATATTTCACCCATTTATCAAGTAAATTGCAAATGAATGGTTTTAACTAACACAATTTGATACATGGGTTTGGGATTGTCATTCCTTCACTCTTTGACGTTGTGTCATAGAGATGGATGCAATTTCCTATAGTAAATTGTATCAACTTACTCTTCGTTTAGACTCTTTATAGTTTAGAGGAGCTTGGAGTGCCTGCACTTGCTTGCCGAGTTGGTATTAGTATATGACGGAAGTGTTCAGACATTCTTCTGAGTGGCGTCTGAAGTGTCTATTTACTATTTAGATTGATTTGACCATCCAATATCATCAATTCATATTGTCTCAGCTTTATAGCATTATTCTTTGTTGGACCATCGTTAGAAATTAGAATCCAACATCTATTCTTTTGCTAAGTAGCCATGATTTTCATGTCCAGACATTCTTTTGATAGTCATCTTCCATCTATTGACATTTCTTCAACTGACATTTTTCGAATGTCCAGAAAGTTAGTGTAGCCAAAATGAGATTGGTAAGATACATGAGTGGCAACATTAAAGTATCCGTGGTAAGATAGAGGTGGCGTTAATTTAGGAAAAGATGAGAGAAAATCCTCTTAGGTGTTTGGAGTCTTTGGACGTGTGCAACACAGACCAATAAAAACTCATGTAAGGAGGGGCAATAATATAGTAGAAGCTGTTTGGACTAGAGGTAGGTCTAAAAGAACATGGTTTGAAGTTTGAAAAATATATATGATTTTTTAGCGTTATAAAGGAGATGGCCCTTATAGAGCGAATGGAAGAAAGCGGATTCGAACAGTCAACCCAAAGATTTGGGACAAAGGCTTTCTTCTTGTTTAGTTTGTGTTTGTGTATGTATGGTGGCGGTGTTGATGGGTGGGGGGTGGGAGGGGGGTTCTGGCGGAGAATAATGTGACTACCTAGGAAGCTCCGATACGGGTGTGGGGATTCGGATTCGGCGATACATGCGCGGCAGATTCGACAGTTTCTAAAAACATAAATAGGACACTAATGCAACAAGATACACATATATCAAATTAATATGTATTAATTATATAGCTAATCAAAATAATATTAAAAAGGTTAACCAAGCTTAGATAAAGTCATAAAATCCATAAGTAACCACAGAAGACAGTTAAGACATTATATGTCTATATTTAACTTCCTCTTGTTGATCATCATCACTAGGCACTTCGGTTTCAGTAAATAGTACTGCCTCTATATTTGTCTCATCAAGTGACAGATTTGCAATCTCAAGTTCTCCGGCGGCATCAAATGGATCAAAAGCATCACCTCCAACATCCCACATCTTGCTTTCTCCTTGCACATACTTTGCACTTATTCTTGAAAGGACACGAAGATTTGTTTGAATAAATACTAAATCTTTGACGCGTTGAGGTTGAATCTTGTTCCTTTTCATAGAGTGGATGAATGAATATGTGCTCCAATTTCTCTCATTATAAAATGAGGAACATGGTTTCCAAGAAGCTTTAAAGCCAGGGTTTGTTAACATTGGAGCAAAAGCACCATAGACTAGCCACCGAGTCTTTGGATCCAAAACACACTGAATGCATCCATAGCTCATGAAAAGTTAGCAAACTCAAGCTCCACTTATTTTCGATCCTTGTGATCTGTAAAGTATCTTCTAAAACAGTCCAACGCTTGCAGCTCATGTGGAAAGCAACGCGGACACTAGGCGGGGCCAACAAGGTTCGATCCCCCCAAACGTAAGGACGTGTAGGTGTGTGTGGGTTGTTTTAAAAAAAAAAGTATCTTCTAAAGCATTTGTAAGAAACTTCTACATCCTTGTGTGGGGCAACACGATCAAGAGCTTCATTAAGCCATAATGGGCTATAATACCTAAGTTCAGAATTGAAAACAAGAAGTATGTTCTCTTTCTCCTTAAAAGAAACAAATATACACCCATCTTAAAAGATGAACAAGAAAAAAAAACATAACTACACACCACTTCACTTCTCAGTAATAACCACTGCCTGGAGACCTTAGATTTCTTCAACATCACAATAGTAGAAGCAAATCCTGTTTCAGCTACTGAAAGCAAACTTCAAACTCACAAACTCAGTAAAAATAACTAATCACATAGACTACTTTGCAATAAAAAGCTTTGCTTCCTACACATCCCCTACCACGTCAGTAATCCAATTGCACTTTTTTATAGACGTCATTTTTCGGTATTTCTAGCTGCACGTGTTTTTAAGAGCAAGATTGAGAGTATGCACTGCAATGCCCCGCTCCGCGCGAGGCATTTGGTTGGCTTGTTGGATGCTATCAGAATGTTGGTCCATAACTTGTGTTGGAAATCAGGAGAATTGAGACTAATGCAGTCTCTCTTACCTGGCTAGACGGAATGAGTATTGGAACATGGCTCGTTGGTGGAGCTACGCTTAGTGGAATTGTGTGTGATCGGAACATGAAGACCCTTTTATGCAAGTGAGTGGAACTGTCCTCCCTCCTTATTTTTGCATGCTTAATAAAATGGAGGAATATTATGTTATGAATTGTTCCTAAATGCTCCATGTTTTGGTTGCTGGATAATAGAGATGCTTAAGTTGCCTAATGTTGAAATGAATAACACATGAACATTGAATTGCTGAACGAATCACACTTGAACTGCTAATGTGACGATGCCTGAGAATGATTTGATGTTGTCCCTTATGCTTAACGTTGTCAGAACAAGTAGAACACTTGAATAATGAAATACCTTGTGAATGATAGAATAAGAAGAGAACTGGCTATGCTATCGACCCAATGATCCAAATGAAATACTAGAATCATGTACACTCTGTATAACTGTTTCAAAGATATAAAATATTGCATGTTTTCTTATAAGCAATGAAAGAAGAATAAATGTTTCTATGAAATAAATGAATGCTGGTTATTCCTCCTTGAGAGGAATATTATGAGAACTGTTGCAATGAAGCAATAAATGAAATGATGAGGCTTGGGATCGTCGAGATCACCAAGTGGAATGATGAAAATATTGGAAATGACGAGTCGTTGAAAACGACATGGATGAGTTGAATGATGCACTGTTGTCTTTACTTATTTCAATATTTCACCATGCGTTTTATGTTCACGATTGAGTCGTACACGCATTCGTATGGTTAGGGACAACTTGTATACAAGGGGATGAATGCTTCCTCGGACGGTACCCCGGGACGTTAGGGGGACCGATCCGATCATGGAGGAAGTGTAAACATACTTTGAGGGTACGTGGTATCGGGACATTTCATTCGGGCTCGCAACCTGGTGAAATGGCGCGCCGTATACCCTATGAAGTCCTATATGGCAACGTCCGAAATGGTTATATAATAATAACACCAGTGGCCATGTAGTCAGGATGCACGCTAATGTATGTCTTATACAGCCAGAGTAAGTATATCTGCTGACCTGTATTTGATGCAGGTACGAGGAGTCGGCTATCGGTAAGAAATCACTTAAATGTGATATATTCAATATATATGTTGGTTCAACTTGCCTGTTTAACATGCTAAATAAAATGATGCTGTGTTGTTGCCTTTCCATGAGAACCTGCCTAACATGTTAAACACAATATGCTAATGTATTGCCTTGCTAAGAGAATCACTATAACATGTTCAATATATGTTAACTCAAACGTTGCTTAAAGCATGCCTTTACATGAATACTGTTAGAGTATGATAACACATGAATGCTATAATATCGCCTTGCCATTAACACTGCTGGAAACATGTTTTCATGCTTCACCATGATTATTGTCTATAAACTGTAAACTGATGCTAGCCCCAACTAGAAAGATCACTCAAATGAATGTTTGCTAAAATCGATCAATATATGTTGGTTTAGGCGAGCGGGTTGGATTCTGCTCGTCAGTACATATATGATGTACTGACCCACGTTTTGTGGACATGTGCTCGTGCTTGGAATATTTTGACACGAAGATTGGGTTGATCGGTCCCGCGGCATCGAAGATGTGTTGGGCATACAGAAGCTCTCCTTTGCAAAAGATGATGTCTTCTGTCTATAAAGGGCATAATGTATGAAACATTGTAATCAGTTGTACCAGTGAGTTGTGAGCAAAGTCGGTATCGAATTGTAATCTAATGTATCGAAGTGTCAGTTGTAAGCTTTATAGCAATTGTCCAGTTGGCTGTCAATGTAAAGTGAGATGTGTTGTAAGCATTGTATTTCAATACGAGTCTTGTACTCTTCTTCAATTATCAATTATGTACCATCTTTGTCTTGTACAAGTGCAATACCAGACTTGTACGGCATCACGCCCAAGCGAGGACGATCGATTCCAAGAGATAAATATGTGAATAAATGACTCTACGAATCGAGGCGTGACAAATTGGTATCAGAGCACTGCTTTACGTCCTTGGTCTCTTCTTTGATTCGTTTCAAATCAGAGTTGCATCGACGACTAACCAAAGTTGCTTCTGCGATCACTCAACGTTGCTTCCTCGATTAAATCAAAGATTGCTTCTGCGATTATGCTATTGTTGTTCTGTAATCATCCAATGTTGTTTGTGTCTGAAAGTTCGTTGACCCTCTTAGCTGCTCACTGGATGTTCCATACAATAAGTCTATATACCTTGTGATGCCCCTGAATGAATGATTGTTGTTGGTTTGGACATAAATAATCCAACAATGACTCGATGCCATAGTATGCTATATTACGAATGCTGTTTGGAATGTGGGAATAAAAAAAGTGGCTATGTATGCTGTAACAAGTTGAGAATTGCATGTGATGTTGGAAAAGTGTTGGGAATGAAATATTTGATTGATGAGTTTAACAGAACGGATGAGACCTTAAGAATGTTGACTCATGGGTGATGGTTAGTGCTTTTGAGACCTTAAGAATGTTGGTTATGTATTGTGATCATTATAGATCCTGAATGTCCGGAATAGATTTGGGTTGGTGTTGTTTGGGGATGGCTTCGTTTCTGAGTGGTATATTGTCTCTATCACTTCAGAATGAGATCATTGAGATGTATGTTGATCTTTTTTCTAGTATAGCAATGAGACTATCTGTGAGCATTAGATAGAGCCGAGACTTAACGGGGAGTCATGCCTTGTTTCTAGGCGATCCGAATGTCCCTTGTCGGTGACGCTATGCTGGGTAGCGAGATATCTAGAAATTGTAACGGGTGTCTTGGGTAGAAATTTAGTCGAGTGATGACTCAGACTAATAAGACAGTATGCTATGGGTAAATAGATTTGGCTAGAGAATGTTGTGGCTTAGAACATCTGAATGTTGACTTCGATTGGTTGGATGCAAATCATATGTAGCTAATACAAAGTTGGTTGCTAAGCTGAAAGTTTTGGAAATGTTGTCGGTGACCCAAAGGAATATTAGAAATCTGTGCCTTGACCCTAAGGTGTAATAGATGTTAACCATCTTGATCACCAAAGGATAGTCGTTACATGTATGCAGAGGATTTGAAGTGTATCACAAAATAACTAGTGACTCTGAATACTGGTGTTGCCTAGAGGATGGTTAAGTGATACATAAATTGTCGGATTGAATGTGATAAACTATTCGACCCTTGCTGCATGAGATTTAAGAATGCCCGTAAGATTGTTTGATGACTGAGAAACGAATGGAATTGAGAAATTGCAAACATGTTGGATAATGTCGGTATAGGTGACTGTTGGTTGTGGTATAGTTTGCTGGCTTATGACTTAGTGGTGTGACTTTGTCATACAAACCGAATAGTATGATTCCATAGTTATGTTAAGACTATCGGAATCGATGACCCTTGAATAGTTAGCCTTGACTTATGGGCTCGTGTGGGTACAAAGGAATTGGAATAGAAATTGAATCATTGGAAAATTTATTTGATGGATTATTAGAACGATGAGAATCGTGTGTCGGGTTGGGATTGACCGTAATGTTGATAGGTCGATCTTTGTCGATCGTTGGGTAAGTCTAGAATGAGCCTCTGTGGAAATTATTTCCTTGAGGAAGACCCTGGATAGATAGACTTGACCCTAGCGACCGTGGGATACATAACCAATTGTCGGCATAGTCGACAATGGCGAATAGTTGTTCAGACTGAGTTGAATCCCATAGGTTGGGTAGAGTTGCCTCGAATAGTTGGTTGCATGTTGGCACGAGAATAATAAACTATCATGATCCCTAGTAGCCGTCCACTCTAGGGAAGTCGCATGAATGATTAGGTTTAGCTGTCAGTGTAGCTAACCTTAGAGACTTAACCGGATAATAGATGACCGTTGGCGACCCATAGGATGAACTGGTGGCATTGAACGAGAGATGGTGGTGATAAGTATCGACCTAAGGAGATGTATGCTTCAGCTTGTGCCTTAGAGATGTTTGACTTTTTTAAGTTATATGTCGGCCGTAAGTGGAAAGTGCAATCGTAGGGTAAGACTTGAGTGGTGCATGCCAAGCAGTGAAATGTTCCATGAGGTAGAATTGACTGCTCATAATGAGAATGTTGGATCGGTATCTATAGTCAGGTAGCTGGGTTAACCTTGACTGTTGCATAGAATTATACCCTGACTCGGGTAATCGATAGTGGGTGACGTCGGATTGTATCTTTTAGAAAAGATGAATTGCCTCGGTGAGAAATATTATTGGATTTGGGAAGGAATATGATTGCATGTTGTGAACTCTTGATATGATTGGCTCTAAGTTAGACCCTTGACCGAATGTTAGAAATATTATGCTTGGATAGAGAGCTTACCCGAGTTGTCCCTGATGTTAAGTGTTGTGGCCTGGAAGATAGTGACTGTGACAAGTGAATAAAGTAATAAGTCAATTGAAATGATGCTAAGTCGGATTTGGAAAAGAGAGTTATACCGTGGCTTATCGAATCGCACTAACATGAAAGTTGGCTGAAGTACATATGTTTTTGGGGACGCCTAAAATACGTGTATGGTCCAGCCGAAGTGATAGGTTGCGACTGAGATAACATTATAGGAAGAATTTATCGCACTAGCGCGGACTTTGGCTGAAATGCATATGTTTTATGGACGCCTAAAAAATGTGTATGGATCCAAACGAAGTGATATGTTGTGACCAAGATAGAAATACAAGAAAAATGTTGGTGAATCAATAAGAAGTTACAAGTAATTGAAAAAGAGAAAGATAGATCGAATCGTTGATGGATTAAAGTGGTACTGTTGGACAATTATTTTGAAAGGGCCGAGTGTGATGAACCGAATATTGAATAAAAGCTGAATGAGTAACTTGTTGTGACTAAGTCAATTAGTAAGGATAAGTTGTTCTCTTAAGTTTTGAGGTCGAAACTTTTTCTGAGTGGTATATTATGCAATGTCCCGCTCCGCGCGAGACATTTGTTTGGCTTGTTGGATGCTATCAGAATGTTGGTCCATGACTTGTGTTGGAAATCAAGAGAATTGAGACTGATGCAGTCTCTCTTAGCTGGCTAGACGGGATGGGTATTGGAACGTGGCTTGTTGGTGGAGCTATGCTTAGTGGAATTGTGTGTGATCGGAACATGAAGCCCTTTTATGCAAGCAAGGTTATAAACGGCGGTAGGCGGGTGTGCGGCGGAGAGAGTCCGCCTACTGCCTAGGCTGCCTAGGCGGTCGATACATTTTGAATACTTTTTACAATTTTGCCACTTTTTTTGTGTGCATAATATGCATATTTTAAGGGTGTTCCATACATAACTAAGTTGTAGAAGGAAGATTTAAAAAGTTTTAGTTTTGTAAAAGTGAACCATAGGCCCATAATACTTTAAAAAAACCTTTTTGGCCAAAATATTTTGTTAAGTATTGCTCCGTCTAGGCGCCGCCTACGCCGCGTCACCTCCGCCTATGCCGCCAACCTCCATTGGCCGCCTACTCCACCGCCTACCGAAAAACAGTGCGGAGAGGGACCGCCTACCGGCTAGGCGGATGCCATTTAGAACACTGTATGCAAGAGAGTGGAACTGTCCTCCCTCCTTATTTTTGCATGCTTAATAAAATGGAGGAATGTTATGTTATGAATTGTCCCTAAATGCCAATTGTTTTCGTTGCTGGATAATATAGATGCTTAAATTGCCTAACGTTGAAATGAATAACACATGAACATTGAATTGTTGAACGAATTACCCTTGAACTGCTAATGTGACGATGCCTGAGAATGATTTGATAATGTCCCTTATGCTTAACGTTGTCAGAACAAGTAGAACACTTGAATAATGAAATGCCTTGTGAATGATAGAATAAGAAGAGAACTTGCTATGCTATCGACCCAATGATCCAAATGAAATACTAGAATCATGTACACTCTGTATAACTGTTGCAAAGATATAAAATGTTGCATGTTTTCTTATAAGCAATGAAAGAAGAATAAATGTTTATAAAATGAATGAATGCTGGGTATTCCTCCTTGAAAGGAATATTATGAGAACTGTTGCAATAAAACAATGAATGAAAATGATGAGGTTTGGGATCGTCGAGATCACCAAGTGGAATGATGGAAATATTGGAAATGATGAGTCGTTGAAAACGACATGGATGAGTTGAATGATGCACTGTTACCTTTACTTATTTCAATATTTCACCATGCGTTTTATGTTCACGATTGAGTCGTATACGCTTTCGCATGGTCAGGGACAACTTGTATACAAGGGGGTGACTTTCCTCGGACGGTACACCGGGACGTTAGGGGGACCGATCCGACCATGGGGGAAGTGTAAACGTACTTTGAGGGTACGTGGTATCGGAACATTACATTCGGACTCGTAACCTGGTGAAATGGCGCGCCGTATACCCTATGAAGTCCTATATGGCAACGTCCGAAATGGTTATATAATAATAACACCAGTGGCCATGTAGTCAGGATGCACACTAATGTATGTCTTATATAGGCAGAGTAAGTATATGTGCTGACCTGTATTTGATGCAGGTACGAGGAGTCGGCTATCGGTAAGAAATTACTTAAATGTGATATATGCAATATATATGTTGGTTCAACTTGCTAAATAAAATGATGCTGTGTTGTTGCCTTTCCATGAGAACCTGCCTAACATATTGAACACAATATGCTAATGTATTGCCTTGCTAAGAGAATCACTATAACATGTTCAATATATGTTAACTCAAACGTTGCTTAAAGCATGCCTTTACATGAATACTGTTAGAGTATGATAACACAGGAATGCTATAATATCGCCTTGCCATTAACGCTTCTGAGAACATGTTTTCACTCAAATGAATACTGTTAGAAAGATCACTCAAATGAATGTTTGCTAAAATCGATCAATATATGTTGGTTTAGGCGAGCGGGTTGGATTCTGCTCGTCAGTACATATATGATGTACTGACCCACGTTTTGTGGGCAGGTGCTCGTGCTTGGAATATTTTGACACGAAGATTGGGTTGATCGGTCCCGCGGCATCGAAGATGTGTTGGGCATACATAAGCTCTCCTTTGCAAAAGATGATGTCTTCTGTCTATAAAGAGCATAATGTATGGAACATTGTAATCAGTTGTACCAGTGAGTTGTGAGCCAAGTCGGTATCGAGTTGTAATCCAATGTATCGAAGTGTCAGTTGTAAGCTTTATAGCAATTGTCCAGTTGGCTATCAATGTAAAGTGAGATGTGTTGTAAGCATTGTATTTCAATACGAGTCTTGTACTCTTCTTCAATTATCAATTATGTACCATCTTTGTCTTGTACAAGTGCAATACCAGACTTGTATGACATCACATCCAAGCGAGGACGATCGATTCCAAGAGATAAATATGTGAGTACATGACTCTACGAATCGGGACGTGACATGCACCACACAAGGAGTCCAAAAAATATGGGCATATTGTGTCTCAATAAGCATTACTACAGATTTGCATACTGAGCATTATCTGTAGCCACTTGGACTACATCTTGAAGTCCCAACTTCTTGAATGGTTTCTTTTATCAAGTTGGCTATAAAATATTTGTCTTTGTATTCATCCTCACAATTGACAGCTCTTAGAAACATAGGTCCGTTCTATGTCACAACCATAAAATTGATTAGTGGCCATCTGTGAGCATCAATCCACCCATCAGTAACAATTGTTACTCACTTTCTCCCTAAGTTTTCTTAATAGGGTCTAATAACCTTTCAATGTTTGCCCTCTCTTTCTGAAGTAATGTAGTCCTCGTGAGTCGTGACATTATAGCCAGGTGGAACAAAACCAGCTATATTGTGATTAGCAACACAAAGTATAAGAACTTATATAGTATGGATTCCTAGCAAAATGAAATGACAAATATGAAGCATAATACATTCTTGCAATCTCACTTTTTAGATGCTCTCGAGCTTCAAGATTAAAAGCTCTCTAGTGCTGAATTTCCTGCTGCCTCTCTTTTATTTGATTGCAAGCCCTCTGTTAAGTGTTATATTAGAGTTATTAGTTGTTGGGCTTTACTCCCACATTGCTTAGAGTAATAGGAGAGGAGGCTAGCCTCTCC
Organism: Iris pallida; assembly: GCA_029216955.1. Lineage (NCBI taxonomy): Eukaryota > Viridiplantae > Streptophyta > Magnoliopsida > Asparagales > Iridaceae > Iris > Iris pallida. Next base: position 3,300,365 of record JANAVB010030620.1, read on the forward strand.
TATATATATGTGTAGTCTCTCTTCAATAAAGAAATCATCTATTTTATTTCATTCTACATGGTATCAGAGCCATAGAAGGAAGAAAAAAAATTTCCACAACAAAAAAAAATTCACCTCCCCTTCGTCGACCCCCCCTCCTTCGCCGACCACCCCCCTTTCCACAACAATTTTTTTTTCCCCCCTTCACCGACCCCCCTGCTGCCCCCCCTTCGCCGACAACCCCCCCCCCCCCCCCCCCCCCCCCCCCGATCCAGCCCCCCTGTCCGGATCTGCTGTGCAGACCCCCGGTTCCCTCCTTTCCGGATCTGCTGTGCAGACACCCGGCTCCCCCACACTCCGGATCTGCGGCGCAGACACCCGGCTCCCCCACACCCCGGATCTGCTGTCCAGACACCCGGATCCCCCCTCACGTCCCGGATCTGCTGTGCAGGCACCCGGATCACCCACGATGGCTCAAAACCCTAACATTTTCCATCAGCCACCACACACCCTCCGAACCCTCATTTTAAAAAAAAGAAGAAAAAAAAGAAAAAGAAAAAAAGAAGGAAAAAAAGTCAGTGGTCCAATGCTTTATTCCTAGATTAAGCCGTTTGGACTTAACAAATGATTTTCCTACCCTAATCTTCACATCCAAATCTACACAGAGAATGATCGTGTTTTCTCCTGTGTCATGACGTGTTTACTTTCTATGTGCGCGACGGTGTTGAACACGTTTATAGCACATTCGTAAAGTTGGTATGATTTTTGGGGTTGGAAAGAACTCGCGACGGTTGCTTCCATTTCAGGATGACAGATTCGAAGACAGGTGATGGTAACGGTGTCAGCAACACGATGAGCACTGGCACGACGATCTCTTCGACTCGACTTGTCGACCGTCGATTGGACGGTCCAGATGGTTACTCAACATGGCGGAAGAAAGTTGCGAAAACACTTCGTGGGATGCGGCTATCTAAACATTTGACTGACAGCCCTCCGGTGACGACTGATCCTACATTTGAACAGTGGAAGATGGATGATAGTCGACTGTTTACACAGTTGATGAACTCCATGGAACCGTCCGTCGAGGACATGGTTCAAAACACGGACATAGTCAAGGAGCTATGGGAGGTCCTAGCAACGACGTTTGATGGAAAACGCGACTTGTCTCGCATATGCGACTCGGTTGTTGGCGTTTACCGAGCAACTCAAGGAGACAAGTCTCATAAGGACCACTTCCGATCCTTCAAGGCTATGGTGGATGAAATTGATCGTGTTCTTCCTCTGACGTCGGATATCAATGAAGCTCGGGCTCAACGCGAGCAGCTTCATGTTATGGCATATCTTGCATCTCTCCGTCCTGATGCGGACTCGGCTCGATCCCAGATCATTGCTGGATCTGATGTTCCATCTTTGATGGAGGTCCACTTCCGTGTTCTTCGGGCCGCAAAGGTGGTTGAGACTACTCCGGGAGATACTCCTGCTGATCGATCTGCCCTTGGTAGTGCTGCTCGTCCTGGCGTTCGTGGTGGACGTGGTAGACGACGAGGTGGTCGGACTTATGGTCGCGATGGCGGACGCGGCAATGGTGGTCGTGATGGGGGACGACTACGAACATGCTTCCACTGTGGCCAACAGGGACATTTCCAGTGGCAGTGCCCTAAAGCTCCTATTGCCAATATTACTTCGGATGCTACTGATAATAGCGTTCGTTTGGTTCAGATGAGTGACGATTCTTACGCGGAATTTCTTGAGTTTCAGGCTCAACGTCGTGGTGAAGCATCAACGTCTAGTTCCACAGCCGGATATTCCGCAGCATGCATAGTAAAACCCAAGCAGTGGGTAATTGACTCTGGTGCATCCTCACACATGACTGGTGACGCAGGTATGATACATGATTATGTACCTGTCCGTCGTGCTTCTAGCATTATTGTTGCCAATGGCGGTTCTCTCGCAGTCCGCGGCCGTGGACGTGCCACTCTTTCTCCCGGACTGTCAGTTACCTCTGTTCTACTTACTCCTGGGAACCCGTTCAATTTACTTTCTATCAGTAAACTTACTCGTAAACTTCATTGTTCGGTAACCTTTTTTTTTTTCTGATAATTGTGTTTTTCAGGACCTGACAACTGGGAAGACTATTGGTAAGGGGCATGTGGCTGGAGGCTTGTACCTGTTTGACGCAACTCCTTCTGTTGTTTGTGCAAGCATGAAACTTGATCCGGTCGAGTTACATTGTTGGTTAGGTCATCCGTCGTCTCCAGTTCTCCAGAAAATGTACCCATCTTTAGCTATTCCCTCTTTTTTTCATTGTGAGCCATGTAGTTTAGCTAAGCATCATCGGGTTTCTTATCCGGTGAGTCCAAATAATCTTGCAACCGCTCCTTTTGAGTTGGTGCATTCTGATATATGGGGACCTTGTCCGACTGAATCTGTAATGGGTTTTAAGTACTTTGTCACGTTTGTCGATGATTACTCACGTGTCACTTTTATTTATTTAATGAAAAGTCGCGCTGAATTATTTAACATCTGGTGTAACTTTCATGCCGAGATAACTACACAATTTGGTCTTCTAATCAAAACCTTTCGGAGTGACAATGGTCGTGAGTATTTATCTCGTGATCTTGATAAACATCTGGCCAGCAACGGCATCATCCACCAAACCTCTTGTGCGTACACACCACAACAAAATGATGTTGCCGAACGCAAGAATCGTCATTTATTGGAAACAACACGTGATCTTATGTTTAAAGCACGTACTCCCAAGAGATTTTGGTCGGATGCGGTCCTTACAGCTTGTTATCTTATTAATCGCATGCCGTCGTCAGTTCTCCATGGTAGCACTCCCTTCTCTAGGCTCTTTCCTGGAAGAGAGCCGTTTCCTCTGCCTCCCCGCATCTTTGGTTGCTTATGCTATGTTCGGGATACCCGACCAACCCTTTCTAAATTGGATTCTAAGGCTATACAATGTATTTTTCTTGGATATCTTAAAGATCAGAAAGGGTATCCGCGTTTCTCTCCTGTCTTAAAGCGATATTTTTTCACTCAGGATGTTACCTTTGTTGAAACAAAATTTTCTCTGTTCCCCCAATCAACAGGTCCGGCTCCCCTGATCTATCCCGAAGAAGATTTTTTATTGTTTCCTTCTCAAACACAACAACCCCCCGTACGGGTGCCCTCCCTTACCGAGCCAGTCTCCCAGGATGATGGTCCACATACACCGATTCAGCCATTAACGACATCAACCACAGAATCTTCCTCCTCTGGTTCCACCAGCAGCTCCGGCTCCAGTGAATTGCCTCCATCTGTCCCTCCAACAGCTCCACCAATTCCGCTAGCAGCTCCGACGATTCCGCCTCCAGAACATCCTCGTCGTGCATGTCGAGATCATCCCTTGTATGTTAACAACTACAAAGGACTTACCAGTCACACTCAGTCTCTGGTAGCTACTATTGATGTGATTCAGATCTCCAAGACCGCTGAGGAGGGTCTCCGACATCCTGGTTGGCGTGCTGCTATGCACGAGGAGATGAAGGCTCTCCAGGAGAATCATACCTGGGACTTAGTTGATCTACCTCATGGTGTCATACTCTTATTATTATTATTATTATTATTATTATTATTATTATTATTATTATTATTATTATTAATTGTTTTGAAAAAAAAGGGATTTTTCCAAGGCATGACACATGTCATGCCATGTAGAGGACCTAAGAAGGGGCAAGTGTCCCTAAAACCCTAACCCTAAATAACCAAGTGTCCCTAAAAACCCTAACCCTAAATAACTAAGTAGCCCTAGGAGGGGAGGTTATGTGGCTCATGAATTTATTAGGAAGGGGGACACCTCACCCTCTCTTCTCCTCTATATATACACATCCCCACCCAACACAACACACACAAAAGAAAAAAAAAACAAACACACACACACACACACCCGACCCCCACCCCCCCCCCCCCAACCGCCTGCTGCCGCCGCCTGCCTGCCGCCCGCCGCCGCCAGCAGTCGCCGACCGCCCCTCCCCGGCCACCTCCACCACTCCATCCTCTTCATCTTCTTCCTCTTCCACTTTCAATTCCAAGCAAAACCCTAGGTAATTTCTAATCCCCTCTTCTTCCCCCAACCTCTATATTTATTCCTAATTTAAACTTAGGTTAGAGTTGCTAACAAGAATATTTGTTATTGGATTCAAATTAGGGTTTGTAGAGAAGTCTAGGTCATTCCCAATACAAGGCAAGTCCTCTTTCCCTCTTCCTCTTTCTTTAAAGAATACTCCATTTTGATTCATTAGATTAATTTTGAACATATATAGGATTATTTATAAATCTAAAATTTCATAATAGATGTCAATTTCTATATTCATAAGAACATAATATGGAATACGGAGTTAAGATAATTCCTCTAATTATTGTTTAGCTTCAAATTCTGAAAATTTGATATTGTTTAACCAATTTGAGATCTCTAAAATTTTGAAATTTCTGATTTCTAGTAAAAATGTCAAATTGTGGTAAACATAGATAAAGAAATTAAAATTTGTTATACTTAGACACTGAAATTATTATATGTGACGTAACACGGATAAGTTTATATGCATTTGGACACAAATAAAGGAACCGATTGTGGACATGAATTATCTGGACTTGAAATTTTCATGAACAAAATGAACACATGAGGACATATGGGACTCTCCAAGGGTAAGTCTGACATACACATAGGAACTGAACAACTGGACCGCACACCGGGAAGGTAAAAAGTACAAGGACCCTGTATTTCTCTACTTACAAATAAGTGCTCAATTTTGTGTGTTCATAATTAGAAATAATTCTCGTTTCTACATTTTTCCTGCTTCATGCACTCTCAAGGATTGATATGGAAGGGTTTTGTTTTGATTTGATTTTGCATACTATCTACATGATATATATATATATATATATATATATATATATATATATATATATATATTGTCATTTTAAGCCTTTACATAATAACTAGTATACGTTGGATAAACATTAAGTATTGCTCTATTTTGATAACTGGAAAACACTTCGAAAGCCGCGACCCGATTTAAATCGCTAAAGGAAAGATAAAAATTGCTTGCTCGGGTAAGAATCTCAAACTTCCTTTTTGTTCTTTCTATATAACTGCGTGGTCCGGTGTTGAGAGTTGCTCTACCGAAGGGGTCGGCGAGCCCATTTTATTTACTGCGTGGTCCGGTGTTGAGAGTTGCTCCACCGAAGGGGTCGGCGAACCCGGAATTTATTTTTATCATATATATATATCTCTTGTGAATTTTCGGGGTTCCTAAATACAAAGAAGACTCTGTCGAAATTTTTGGAAAATTTAGAAGATACACAAATTTCTGACTTTCGAAAATTTTAGGAAGTTTCTTGTCTAGGAAGCATTGGGAGGGGAGACAACTGAACATCCCTAGATATCCCGTAACATAATAACAAAAGCTGATCAGTATTTCGGAAATCTCGTAAATCAGTACATCTATTTTCAACTAGAGTGTACTAGCCCAAGGGAGGCTCGGAAATCTCGGAAATCAATGCATCTATTTTGACAGTAACATCAAATAGATGGTTTTAGCCCAAGGGAGGTTCGGAATTCACAGCCTGATCCCAGGTTAACGAGATTGTTTACGGAAAATATTTAGAGGATTATTCAAAGTATTGTTCTTAAATTGCATTGCATTAAATTTCATTTTACTCCAGAAACCACTCTGCCTATTATAAGTAGGCAGCTTTCCTGTTCGCACAAGGGAAGCAAATCCTACTAAAAGCTCAAAAGAAGCTCGAAAATCTTACTATTCATGGAGTAGGATGATGTTTACACTCTTTGTTTTACTAAAGCAAAAATATATATATAGTAGTGCAAATTGGCATATCCCTGGTTCTTTTTCAAAAGAAAAACTACATATTTCATTATTTTGCTTAACTTTCACCGTTCTTGGCCGATGACTTGCTTGTCATTTTCTAAACGACCTAATATTTGTTCACTAGGTGAAGAAGAAGAAGACGCCTCCGCCGAAGTATCGCCGCACTACAACGAGGAGTGAATTGTCTGGATTACCTACAGTTATGACCAGCACTATCGTAGTTATCTTGTAAATTACTTTTGTAATAAACTTGTAAAAGCATTGTTGGAAAAGTTTCCTGTATAATAGCTACACTATATTTAATACCATGAAAACTCCTTGTATTTTCTATTTTGCTGATGATTACGGGCGACAATCGCGATTTCGGCGCGTAGCCTGGGGATGTGTTTATGACGTCACCATTCCATCCGGGAAGCGGGACGTTACACATGGTAAACAGGCAGTCGACTGCAAATGGGTGTTCACGATTAAGGTAAAACCGGATGGCACTCTTGACCGATTGAAAGCTCGTCTGGTGGCCAAAGGTTACTCTCAAACCTATGGTGAGAATTACTTCGAGACTTTTTCTCCTGTGGCCAAAATGACGTCCGTTCGTGTCCTCATGGCCTTGGCCATTCGCTATGACTGACCTTTACTTCAACTCGATATAAAGAATGCTTTCCTCCACGGGGATCTTGATAAAGAAGTATATGTGATGCAACCTCCCGGGTTCGTTGCAAGGGAGGGTAAGGTGTGTCGTCTAAGGAAGGCCCTCTATGGCCTGAAACAATCACCTCGTGCATGGTTTGGTAGATTTACACAGGTGGTTACTCAATTTGGAATGTGTCAGTCGAAGAAGGACCATTCAATCTTCTATCGACACACATCTGCTGGAAGAATACTTCTTGGTGTCTACGTTGATGATATTGTAATCACGGGAGATGACAACCAGGGTATTGCAAGTCTCAAGAAGTTTCTTGGAGAACAATTTCAAACCAAGGATATAGGATCCTTGAACTATTTCTTGGGCATTGAAGTCACACGGGGTAATGTCTCAAAGAAAATATGTACTGGATATACTAAATGATGCAGGCATGATGCAAGCAAAGAGAGCAAACTCACCTATGGATCCTGGGGCAAAATTACTTCCAGACGAAGGGGTCCTGATGACCAATCCAGATCAGTATCGCCGAGTGGTTGGAAAACTCAACTACTAGGCAGTCATGACGCGTCCGAATATTTCTTTTGCAGTAAGCGTCGCAAGTAGAATCATGGCTTCTCCAAGAGTTTCACACTGGCAGGCAGTTCTCAGAATTTTGTGTTATCTAGTAAAGAATCCAGGGAAAGGAATTTGAATGGAGAATAATGGACACACTCGCATTGAGTGTTTTACTGTTGCTGACTGGGGGACAAGTTTGACAGATAGACGGTCTACATCTGGCTACTCAGTATTTGTTGGCGGAAATCTAGTATCATGGAAAAGCAAGAAACAAAGTGTGATAGCACGCTCAAGCTCGGAAGCAGAATATCGAGCTATTGCTAATGGCACGTCAGAGATATTATATATGAATCATCTCCTACAAGAACTGGAAGAAGACGCAGGATCTCAAGTGGCAGACCTATGGTGTGATAACCAATCTGCTATTCACATTGCCACCAATCCAGTATTTCATGAACGGACGAAGCATATTGAAATTGACATTCATTTTGTTCGTGATGAATATACAAAAGGAGTGGTAAAGTTTCAACATGTGCGGACCGGCGACCAGATAGCTGATATCTTCACAAAGCCTCTTCTGGGTCCCCGGGTTCAATTTTTATTTAACAAGCTTGGCATGATTGACATCTATGCTCCAGCTTGATGGAGGGTGTTAAGTGTTATATTAGAGTTATTAGTTGTTGGGCTTTACTCCCACATTGCTTAGAGTAATAGGAGAGGAGGCTAGTCTCTCCTATATATATGTGTAGTCTCTCTTCAATAAAGAAATCATCTATTTTATTCCATTCTACACCCTCCATACTAAGTGATCCAAATGATCCTCCTTCATGCAAAGATGCTAGAAGTGGCACTTGTGATGCCTTCGACCTCTCCTCAACTTATGCCAGAAGCTTTTTCCATTTCCAGTTTAACTTCAAAGTCACTTTTGTGCATATGGCTACCCCTGCACATTTGATCTTTAAGAGATGTGCCTTTACCCGATAATAAGACCCAACAATTTTTTTTATTGCAGAAATTACAATGATTTTTTCCCCACCCTTTTCTGTCTTTTCTAACATTGTAACATATTTTTTGAGAGGAGAATTGATCAGTGTTGCCTAATTCATCAACCCCCCCTACGTCTCCCGAATTGGGACGAACGACCCCGAATGGGGTGCGTTCAAGACCCAGATCGCCAAATTCCGCGACCCGAACGGGGCTCAGGTGGCTGCCTAGGCGGTGCTAGGCGACGAGGCGGCCGTCGAGTGGCAGGTGCTAGGTCTGAAAATCATCTACAACAACAGTATCGCAAAAAAAGAAGAAGAAGCAACAACAGCCACGAGAAGGAAAGAAACAGAAGCAACAACAGCCGCGAGAAAAAAAACCCAGAAGCATCAGGTACCTTATTATTCTTCTTCTTCTTCTTCTTCTTCGTTTTCCTGTTTTGGGAGCAGTGAAAACATCGGGTGTAATGACCCGCTCCGCCCTAGCGGAACGCCGATTCAAACGGCAAGTGCAACGACTCGAACGAGCCGTCGACCCGAAGAGTTGGCATCGACCTGAAGAAGAATCGATACAAGGCTTACATTGGCCCGTCAAGATGAATCCAGACTTAGACTTTTAAAGGCGCGCTCGGAGTATCGCTCGGCCGATGCGAACATCGCTAAGGTGGGTGGCTCCGATGAACCCGTCTTTGCTTAGCCTAGACACATAACAATGCAGACACTAATGCTAGAATCGCTAGGCGATAATACCGCGCATGCTAATAAATGATCCAACGCACCTAGCTAAGGGAATAATCCCATCTTGTATGCTTGTATAGAATATGGAAAGGAACATGGAAAGATATGAGAACTCTCGCACCGCGCTCCTCGCTCGTGCTAAGGCACAAGCTTACTTTCGAGTACCTTACGTGTTCAACAATGAAGCAATGAATGGTTTACAACAATGAAACGGGAAGACTATCAACATAGTCGTTCCGAGTAGAGTATAGCAACATTGAAAGACTATGGGACCGATGGGTCGCCAAGGCGACTCCCGCACGGAGAGTTGCATAATGTGTGAATGAAAGAATGAATGGATAAGTGAATGAATGAACCAACGAATGAAAGAATGAATAAAAGATAAGAAAGAAAAGAATTGTTAGCGGCAGGTGTGACGGGCACGTGCTACGGGGCTCGCTACCCGCGCTGTACGGACGCCAACCTGGTCGATAACGTAAGAAGGCTAAGGGTTAGCCTACGGCTCAGAGACAGCCGTTAAGTTAAAAAGACAAGTTAATACGAAATGGTCGTGGACAAACGGCACGGGCGAGGGGTGGCGATGCCGTGGCCGTGAAGAAAAAGGGATTCCGCGGCATGATCAAAGGGGGGATATGCCGGCCTAGGCGGAATCAAAGGTGCTTACGAGCAACCTGGGTGTGGGCTTGGCCACTACAGGAAACGTAAGTGCGGGGTATTTCAAAGAGACTATCTAGGTGTTCCAGCCGCACACTATGATAGGTGAGAAATACCAAGGGGAGAACATGTCCAAATGGCTTGTGATGCCAGCGACCGGTGCATATAGATTAAGTGGACTTTGCTGGTGGCTATCCGCGTGCAAGTCCTTGCATTGAAATCAAAGTAGTCTAAGTTAAATGAACAAGTGCCTATTGAACGGCTTGAAATGTATCACACCAAATGATAATGAATTAGAGAACACACCTACGACGCACTAGAACCCGAGGCAGGGACACGCCCTTGATATTGAAAGTTTACATGAGGCATGTTATGTTGTTACATATAAATTGTTGACTAACTTGATTTGCTTTGGACAGGGAAGGCCGGACGGTAAGTATGGATAAGTCGTGCATGTATTTCCATGCGACACTTGAATTTGGCAACACGAGATAGGTTATGACATATGCCATGAAATTGATCCTAAGGCAAGATTAGAAAGACAATGAATGATAGAGATGCACAAAAGTAAATAGAACATGTTTGGTAATGATAGCATTGTGGGCGAGCTAGCCTCCCCACCAGTGCATAACAATGTACTGATAATCCTACAGTCTGCATGCAGGATGCAGGAGACGTCGGCGGGTGCGGAGCTTCCATCGAACGTGCTAAGGCGCGGAGCCAACTCTGGGGCCTTGGAACGTTGCAAGAAGCTGAAGCACCCTATACAGGACATAATGTATCGGAACATCGCCATGAATCATTCCATCTTGTAAGCCACTTGGCACGCCTTTTTTGTTTCAGAGAGAGCTTGAGCGATTTGTAATATCGGCCTAGCGCCGCTTGTAAACTTTTTGAAAATCAATAAAGAGTTTGAATTCGCTTCCACTTGTGTTCATTTACTTTCCGCTGCAAATGGGGACACTCTGTGCGACTCTGTGGTATAGCTCAAATTGGCCGTTTCTGGACTTGGCCTTGCACGGGCGCAACCTAGGCCCGTGCGGCATCACGCCTTAGCGAGGACGATCGCTCCTACGGGAGCGGGACGTGACATGGGGAGCGGTGAGTCTTCTTTCTTTTGAGTCTTTTGAGCTTTTGAGTATTCTTTGTAGACTTTTGAGTATTTTTTTTTGGGCCTTCTGGCCCTGGGAGTAGTGAAAAAAATCCGGAATAGTGAAAAATCGAATAAACAGAAATTAACAGTGATTAAGTAATATAAACAAAATTAATATATAATATATTTTTGATTATATTATATTTGTTGCCATATATTTTCAATATTTGTTGGTTAATTAATCATTTTTATTTTATTTTTATATAGTGCATACTTCTATATAATTGTATATGGTACAAAAGACGACATAAATAAAAACGAATAACGATCCCAAATAGTGTACCGAATAAGCCTACCCCCACCGTACCGCATACTGACTGAGGTACCGTACCGCGTACCCGCACCCGTACCACGTACCAAAGCGGCCCACGATTATGGTAATCCTCTTCTTTATTGGAAGGAGCTGGAGTTACTAACACTCATCTCAAAAGTCAACAAACATAGGAAAAACAACTGTTGCCACAAGCAGAGGAATGGGACGTGTGGAGAAATTAGCCAAATGATGTCTTGTGGTAGCTTCTCCAATTTATATGCAAACCAAAATGTGACAGTAGGAAAAGAGAGAGAGAGAGAGAGATAAAACAACCAACACTCGTCCATGTGAGTCGTTTGCTCTTCTCAAAGGTAAGTTTTTTTTTTTTAAATACCTTCTAATAGTTTAAGTTAAAAACGGTCAGTTTCTTCTTTTCCTCAAAATTATGGTGCGCCGCACCCAAAAACGAATCTCCGACACGCCCCGGCAAATTCATAGTCGGAGTTTTGATTTTTTTTAAATGGAGTTGTTTTTGCTGGATCTAGTGCGTATCTAGACACACTTGATCTGGATACGGACTCGGCACCCATTTTGCAGCACCCATGCTTCGTAGGTGACTGCTGGGGTCCTTTTATTTGTAAATATGCATGTGAAATCCATGTCTTTTCGTATGTGATTGGATTGGTTGTCTATTCATTGCTGAACGCACTTGGTTTGTTGAGAGAACATATTGTTGTTTTTCCTCAAAGATGCAAAGAATTAATGAATATCTCATCTGTATCTGTATCTGTACTGTACTAATTCATGTTATTTAAAACAAATGCTACCCTAGCAACATGATATAAGTTATAACTTCTTTCTCCTTGCAACTAAAATTATGCTTACCTTGTTCCTTCTCAGGCAACAAAGTTTGAAACTATTCTCTTTTATGTGCCACTTACTATATCCAAATCTTTTGTCAAGTACATAATTGCATTGGTGACAAAATAAATCCTCCATGATGCTACTACTTTTTTAGGGGAGATATGCTTAGGGCGCCCTATTGCACTCTGCATATACGTCTTTACTGTTTATTTTTGTTGAATGATACCAAAACATAATTGCGGTATAGTTATATAGATGAAATGATGTGTACCTCTTTCTTGTGGCATATTTCTGCTTGCTCTTAAAGTTTACTTTTGATCAGTATACTGTGTTGAATTTGTAACTAAAGAAGCCTTACGGCATATTTAGCTTCTATAATTTTAAATTTTACATCTATTGATGTCATATAACTATTGTTTGCAGGTCGTTTTAGAATAACAGGGAAAATCTCAACTCAATGTTCTCTGGTGGATCCTCTTCTTGGTGAACTAACTGTTGATGCGTCTTCAGTTCCTCTAAATTCTATTGACATACAATTACTCCGTGTTGAATCCATTCTTGCTGGTGAGAGGATCATTTCTGACACTTCAGTTGTCCAGACGACACAAGTAAGGTGCATGCCATCCATTTGTGGTAAATGCATATAGTGCCTCACATGATATTTATGTGTCAGGTGGCTGATGGAGATGTCTGTCGATCTTTGACTCTGCCTATCTATGTCATACTTCCTCGTCTATTGGTGTGCCCCACAGTTTTATCTGGGTAAGTGGTTCATTTATTATTTACTAAATTATTTTGCATCTTTTCCAACTAGATCTTACCTGTCCTCATTCTGTACCTAGATATCTAGGTGGTATAGCCTATTTAGTTGGGTTTGGAATCAGCCGCTCTCCTTGCTAACTGACCCCCGTTATTTGTTGGGCGAGGGTTATTAGTAGGTGGGTGGTTCAGGGCATTACACTGGAATTGCTATGTAAGTTTTTGTTTACCGAACATTTTATATTTCGAGAGTACCGGTCTACATTCTGAAGCGACAATATTATTTTATGGTTGCTTGTAGTAACCGAGTTTTGTCATACCTATGGCGTACAAATATGCCTTACGGGTTTTCAGCTGCAATATATATATATATATATATATATATATATATATATATGATACAATCATGGCTGCGTGCGATCTGGGCGACCGAGACGGAACGACTAGGGTTCCTCCCCCGCGGCCGCCTGATCCGCTCGCCGGCGGGGGGAGGACCTCCGGCAAGACAGGAACCGCCCCCCGAGGCGGGGGGGGGGGGGTTGGGAGCAGAGTCGGGGGGGTCGGGCGGACACCCCGGTCAGCGCGTGCGTGGCAGCGCCCCCCCCCCCCCCCAGGCGGAGGGGGGGGGGGGAGCACCGGGGGGGGGGGCCTGGACCGGCGGCGAGCAGCCCTGGGTTGACGGCGGGCGGTGGCGCCCCCCCAGGCGGTGGGGAGGGGGGGGGGGGGGGCGACAGCAGGAAAAAGGGGGGGGGGGGGGTCGGGCGGACTCCCCGTGTCGGGGTCGAGCGGCGCCCCCTGTCACGACCCGATCCCAAAGTAATAGGTCTAGTCGGATCATGTCCATCCTGCACCGTTGTGAGACGGCGGCAGTAAGCTGTATCAAGCAGTGAAACGTAACATGCAGAAACATCTAACGGAAATAAAACATTTTTATTAAACTGAAATTGGTCTGAAATGGAAATAAAACAACAACACAATTCATTTTATTACAACTGTTCTGAAAAGGGAGAAAAGGAAAAGTACTAAGCCAACACTCTAGGGTTCTGGGGTTCCTGGTTCAGCTTCTGTGGGACCCAAGTCTGTCCCGTAGAAAGTACAATAAGGCAGCTCCTCTTCGTCGCTGTCACCTAAAAATGTTGGGTCTCCAGTCAGGAGTGAACAAGAAACATATTCCTCCACATCTAGCATTTCTAAATTAATAATAAATGAAAAATGCGAGACAGCTTAAGAAACAATATTTTTGTATTTAATAGTAAAAAGAGACCGGCAAGTAAGATGATGTCAATGTCCAGCATGATGCAATACTAAGCTAGTGTTTTGAGTATATAACAGGGCCTGTGACCGGCTGGTGAGGCAATATGTATACTAACGTTTTTGGCCAAAACGAATAGTATACGGTACGACTCAACCCACAGTGAGGTTGGGGTTAGCGCAGACAAGTAACGAGCAAGATATTGGCTTTGGTCACAGACGTTATACTACTCTCCCAAGCAATCCCCAAGTCAATGAGTCAATGAGTCAATAAGTCATTCCAGCAATCCGTCAATTAATGTGGAGTCCGAGAGGGATCCACGGTGAATCAGTGTCACTATACTACATGTAATCAACTGATGCATACATTTAATTATTAAAATAAAGACACAGACATGGAGTAGATATGAAACTTGCCTTGGATGTCTTCTCGACGTGTAAAGCAACAAGTAGCAGGTAACTGCTAAGGTTTAAGGTTCCAAATCTACATAATCGTAGCACCAGATCAGCAGCTAGAAGAGACTACTCTAAACCTTAAGGCTAACTAGTTAATTAGGGCTAAGTCTGACCAGGGTGACACTAACCAAGTTGTTATGAAAAATATTAATCTTTATATTTGAGGAGTAGTTTATAATTAATGAATACTAGTGACAAAATAAATCATTTTTAATAGAAATACCTACTTTTACCAAGATTATCGAACATACAGGAAATGTTTATTTATTCATATATATTTTGTAAAAACTATCATTTATATCCAAAACCTATTTTGATATATTTTAATAGTAAAATAACTTCTTCTGACTAAGAATTTCCAAATACTCTTTTTAAACCAAAAAGTATATTTTTTTAGCAAAAAGACGATTTTCTAAATATACTGAATATAATATTTATTTTATTACCAAAATATTCTTTCTTCCCTAGAAATTATTTAATAGTAAACATTTATTATTAAGTCAGAAATTGATACTTTTATTTATAAAACAAATTCTTTTCACTAGGAAAAAAATCATACTTATTAATATTTTTCTATATTCACTTTAATAAGCCAGAATAATATATTTTTCAAATAACATTTTATCTTAAAATATAATACCTATAATTAGTAGATAAACTATTATAACCAATACATAAAACTTATGACTTAATTTATTAGAAAATACTATAAATAATTAATCTCTGAGACATAATAATAACTTGATGATTTATCAATTATCACCAATGACTATATTTACTAATTATAAAAAAATACTATTTAATTAACTATCTTAGTATATTAATATTCTAATACACTAATAATTCCATTTAGTCCTTTTATTAACCACCCAAAATTACTAATGGTCAATTAATTAATCTAATCAACACTAAACCAATTAAATAATCTAATTAAATAATTAGATCAACTATCCCATGTTAACAGTGTTAATTTTGTCAACTTGGTCGACATGGAAAATGTTCCTGGAATTAGAAAAAGCTTATGACAGAAAGCCTTACCGGAAATTTGCACGAAGTAGCACCGAGGGGAGGCCTCGGGCTCGGAACGGGCGACGAAAAGCCGGACGGGGAGTGCGGGACGCGTGGACACGGGGCGCAAGTGCGCGAGGGACCGCGCGGGAGGGCGCTGGCACGCGCAGGGGTGCTGTCGGCCGCAGGGGCACCGGGCAGGGGATGCGGGAAGGGGTCCGGGGCATTTGGGGGAAGAGAGTATGATGAGAAGTAGGTTGTAGAAGAAGAGGAATGGTGATGGTGTTTGCTGTAGGTTGAGGATGGGTTTAAATAAGAATGAGATGAGAAATAAGGGGAGAGGTGCTGGTAGAGGCAACGAGAGAGTAGTGGGGAGGGATTTTAGGAGGAAATTAAGGAGAGTGGGAGAACATGGATGGAGTGGATTTTACACCCCCCGGCGTAGGGGGGGTCGGGAACGAAGGTAGGGGGGTCGTGTGGCCTTCCTAAGGTGGCGGAGAGGTTCGCTCCGTTGATGGAAGGGGATCGAACTCTGCGGGGCGGCACCATCGCCCTAATTTTGAATTCGGAGCTAGTTCTGGATCTCCGGGGAACCAGACGGAGGGAGAAGGATGGACGACGGTTACGCGCCGTCGCGTGGCGAAGAACGGGGGTAAGACAGGAGGTGGACATGGTCATATTAGGGATCGCCGTCCTACGGACAATCGACAGAGCGGGTCAGGGGCACGGACAACGGCCCGTGGTCCAGCGGTGTCTACTGGGAGATCGGTGGGCTGGTGGCCAAAGACGACCGCGGCGGACCAGGGAAAGAGCAAGGTGATGGATATTGGTGTTCAGGGATCTGGGGCCCCCCGCCCGGAGGTTGCCCCCAGGCCACAGGGGGTGACTACTCGACCTGCTGGACGGTCCTGGGCAAAGATCTGCAAGCCTGTGGGGCCGAAAAGTCCCACATCGATGGACTACGTGCCGCCGATTAAGGCAGGGAGGGGTTTTCGGGCCTCTTTTCCTGCGGAGGAGATAGAGAAGGTGACAGCATACTGGGAGAATACCCTCGTTCTGTATGTCCTAGGCAACAAGCCTTTCTACGGACAGATCCGGGGTTATGCAGCGCGGGTCTGGCAGCCTAAGGGGAGTATGGAGTTCTTTGTCCACGAGAACGGCTTCTATTATGTGAAGTTCGGACTTGCGGAGGATGTCGCTAGGATCCTCCAAGGCGGCCCCTGGACGTTCGACGGCAGGCTTATCATCCTAAAGGAGTGGACCCCGGAGCTTCGATGTGAGCGGGAAGTTCTGAATGCCATCCCTGTATGGATTCGATTCCCTGAGTTTCCCGTCCGGTTTTGGAGTATTCCTTTGCTGATGCGGCTGGCGAGCTTGGTTGGCACCCCGATCAAGGCAGACGAATCTACTGCCTTTCGGTCGAGGTTGATGTACGCCAGGATCTTTGTGGAGATCCGAGCTGGGGGGGAGTTACCGGAGGTGGTGGAGTATGAGATCCCTTCTGGAGAGGTGCTTACCCAGAAGGTGGAATACGAATGGGTTCCACCTACCTGTTCACGTTGTTTCTGTTTCGGACATCTGGCCAATGCTTGTTCGGCGGTCGGACCTCAGGTGGAGCCTACTAATCCCCTGAGCGAGGCCCCAGACTCTCCCTGCGACACGGATTTCAGAGATGACAGTGGACAGGAGGGCTTGGCGGGGGTGGTTACTCATCCAGTGAGTGATGGTGAGATGAGTCTCATTGTCTCTTCTCAGCTTGCTCTCACGAGTGGGGTGCTGACCACTTGTCCGGGGCAGAGTAGTATTGTTACTAGAGGCATGGAGGCTTCGGGGATGGAGGCGCGAGGCGGTGGCGGACCGGCTGAGGGGCAGGTTTACTGTAGGAAGAGACGTGCTGTCGGTCCGCTGAGGGACGGCCCCTCCACTGACAGAGAGGAGACGGTGTGTGTTGATAATCCTGCCTGGGCGTTGGTGCTCTCGCAGGTTGCTCCCCAGCAGGCCATTTTGACTGGGATGGAGGAGGATACTTTAGAGACGGATGTGGCACATTCCCCAGGTGCTGATCCGGGTGTTTCTCCGGCGGCCCCATCCTCTCATTAATTAATGGCCATCATCGCCTGGAATGTGAGGGGGGCGTGTTCGCTAGGGAGATGGCGAGAGATTTGTGGGGTGCTTCACAGAGAGAAATGTGACATCTCTGTTCTTTTAGAATCCAAGATCAAAGGTGAAAAGATCCTTGCTCGGCGGATCCTATCTCATTGGGCCCAACTGCACAACCTGGCTCTTTGTGACATGGCCAGGATTTGGGTTCGCTGGAACTCGAAGAGTTGGGATGGTGATTTGATCTTGATGACGGAGCAGTTGATTACCATCTCCTTCGTGAACAAGGGGGGCTTTCGGTTCTTGCTGGGGCGGTTTACGACCACAATGACAGAAGGAGACGGGAGTCCCTTTGGAGCGACATCTCCCGTGTTGCCTCTGTTGCTGACTCGTCATGCCTTCCTCTTCTCTTGATCGGGGACTTCAATGCTCTGCTGCACCAAGGGGAGAAGGTGGGTGGTCGTCCGGTTCCAGATTCTATCCTCTATGACTTCCAGAGATGCCTCCTGCTTGCGGGGCTCCAAGGTTTGTCTCGCTCAGGCTTCATCTGGACTTGGCACAACAAAGCGACTCATAACAGGGTTGCTTGCCAGCTTGATCGAGCTCTGGGTAATGGGGAATGGTTCCGGCATTTCTCCAACTCTTCGGCTGAGGGCCTGGCCGCTGGGACGAGCGATCATTCCCCCATCAGGGTTGGCTTCACTGCTCGGTCGCTTGGGAAGTCCCGCCCGTTCAGGTACAACAACAGTTGGTATCTATCGGAGGGCTACCTTGAGGCTGTCTCTGAGGGGCTTACTAGCGGTCAGGAGGGGACGGCTCAGTTCCGTTTGGTTCGTCGCCTCAGGGCCACGAAGAGGGCTCTCAGGAGTTGGGTGAAGGGTTTGCCCAAGACTTCCTTAGAAGATAAGGAGGTGGAGTTGCGGGCTTTACAGCAGGATATACAAGCTGACATACTGAATGGGGACCTGGCGGCTAGAGGGAAGGAGCTGATTGTAGAAGTCAACATCCTGAGGCTGCAGAAGGAGATCAGCTCAGCTCAGCGAGCCAAATGTTCCTGGCTCAAGGATGGCGACCGTTGCTCAAAGTTCTTCTATGATGTCATCCGGACAAGACAGAATGGGGATCACATCTCCCAGCTTCTTGATGCGAATGGCATCCTGGTGGGGACGCCGACTGAGATCCAGGACGAGGCTGTCAGGTACTATTCTGAGTTATATTTCCAGACTGACTACCTGTCTGTGTTCCCAGAGGTTGTTACAAAGAGATTGGTGACTCCGTATGGGAATAGCATCCTTTTTGCCCCTGTTACATTGGAGGAGGTGGAGTCTATTGTCAAGGTGGCGGATCCCAACAAGGCTCCTGGTCCGGATGGCTTTAGCAGTGGATTCTTCAAACGCCATTGGGACATTCTGAAGCATCAGGTCTTGGAGGTGGTGCAGAAATTCTTTACCAAAGGGAAGCTTCTGAAAGAGCTGAACCACACTTTCCTGACATTGGTGCCAAAGAAGGAGGGAGCGACATCTTTGGCGGGTTTCAGACCTATTGCGTGTTGTAATTATCTGTATAAGATAATTACACACCTTATGTGCCGGCGGATGGAGGAGATCATGCAGGACTTGGTATCTCCGAATCAGGCTGCGTTCATCAAGGGGAGGTCGATCTCAGAGCACAGCCTTCTGGCCCATGAGATGGTGAGGGGATTTAGCAGACCCGGAGGGGAGAAAGCTTGTGTTAAACTAGACCCGAGGAAGGCGTATGACATGGTCAATCGAGACTTCCTCTGCCATCTGATGACAGCTATGGGTTTCGCGGAACACTGGATTGCGTTGATCTGGGGGTGTATCACGTCTCCCACTTTCTCTGTCCTCATCCAGGACGTTCCGTTTGGGTACTTCCAGAGCAACCGTGGGCTGAGGCAAGGTGACCCACTGTCCCCTTACCTGTTCACGCTTGTTATGGAATACTTCACATGCTTGATGGATCTGGCAGTGCACCGTGGGAGGCTGGTCCCTTTGTTTCGGAGGGTGGATCCCCCAGTTACCCACCTTATATATGCAGATGATCTCTTGGTCTTCATCCAGCCTTCGACGGAGAGTTTACAGACGCTTGCGGCTATTATGGAAGATTTGAAGTCCTTATCGGGTCTCCAGTTGAACATGGATAAGAGTAGGGTCTATTTCAGCTCCCTTTGTCCTCGGAAGGAGCGGACGGATGTGCTGGGTATCGTGAGGAGTGATCTTCCGGTGCGTTACTTAGGAGTGCCTCTCACAGTCAACTATGCGCGGGATCAGGACTGCCATAGTCTGGTGGAGTATGTCCAGAGGAGAGTGAAAGGTTGGCAAGCAGCCGGTCTGTCATTTGGGGGCCGCATCGAGCTGGTCAGATCTGTGATTTCGGCTGTGGCACATTTCTGGCTGCAGTCCATCCTCCCTGTGGCCACTATTCGGAAAGTGGAGCGGCTCTGTGCTGATTTCATCTGGAGGGGGGGTATGCATGCGATCTCTTGGGAGCAGCTCTGTCGCCCCAGGAAGGAGGGTGGAGTGGGGCTCAGACCGTTGCTGGAGATTAGGGAAGCTTCCTCGCTTAAGCTGACCTGGAGATTCCTTAGCGGGGGGTCTCTCTGGGCTGACTGATGCACAACAGATACGTGAAGCAGGACAACTTTTGGACGTGTACTACTGACAACAATCACTCGGTCACGTTCAGGACTGTCTTGAGACACAGGGTGGTGCTCAAGTCTGCTGTCCGGAAGGTCATGAAGGATGGGTCTGGAACGGACCTCTGGCGGGATCCTTGGATAGATCGGCGTTCGCTCTTGGACATCAGGGGTGGCCCAACTTGTCAGGAGGACAGGCGGGGTCTGACGTGTAGTCGCATCATACGCAATGGAGAGTGGAGGCCGAAATCTTATTGGTTTACTGAGGAGCTGGGTGGGATCATTACTTCTACAGTCATTGATCCGGCTTTGCCTGCTGACCGGTGGATTTGGGTGCCGTCTGGAGCAGCTCCGGGAACTGGGGAGTTCCAATTCCGAAGTTGCTACAACCTCATCCGGCGTACTTTTCCTCTGAGTTCTGACTACGAGTTCGTTTGGTGCAAGGGACTGGCCAGAAAGATGCAGTTGTGTGTCTACAAGCTCCTACTGGGCCGTCTTCTGACTGGGGATCGTCTGAGTTCGTTTGGAGTACCGGTTTCGGATCCCAAGTGTGTGCTTTGTTGTTTGGAGCCTGAATCTATAAAGCATATTTTCTTCGAGTGTACACTGACATGGCAGATCTGGTCGGAGCAAGGTCGAGTGTTGGGAGTGTGTCACCGGGAAAGGAATATGGGACATCATCACGGTGCTCCGGGATAGCAGGGGTCGAGGGCAGGACTGGTTCCAGACCGCCAGAGTTAGACTGGCGGCTTCAGTTTGGCATGTATGGCGGGAGCGAAACCGTCGGATATTTGAGGGGCTGGTCACCCCTCTGGTAGGCATTCTCCATAACATCGAGTTTGATGTAAATGTTGTGGGGAACTGATGAGTGGGAGTCCCACTCTGAATGTATGTTGTAAGATTATGGTCTTTCCTTTGGAATAAAATTTACCCTTTTTCCAATATATATATATATATATATATATATATATATATATATATATATATATATATATTTGCAATATGCATGTATGAAAGTAGCATTACTTGCTGTTATTCTGTTGATGGAGTCAAAAGTATATATTTTGTCCTTACTATCATTAACAAGGGAATTTAAGCAAACTAAGAAAAAGTTCTCTCTCTTTAGGGCCATGTAGCTAAAGAGCATGAAGCCTGAATAGTAGATGCAAGGACATCATACTACAACTAAATTAGCATCCAGTGATGGTAATCCAGTTTGCGGAATGCTTTAAAATACCAATTGGATCGATACTATATGTTCTTTTACGAATACAATAATGCTAAGTCTACTACCAAATGCTTACAACCCTTTTACAACCACTCACCCATGTGCTGACATGTGGACCATGGCCCACATGTCAGCAATGGGTGAAGGTTGTAAGAGGGTTGTAAGCATTTGGTTGTAATTGTAGCATTACTCTTTACGAATAACTATCATATGCGTAAAGAAAATCTTATATAAAACATAAAAAATTCAAAACACATTACTTCACTCTAGGTAACTATAAATATGAACTTCAAAACACAATAATTCAAAACGATGGTTTAGGTGTACCGATTTATTGAAAGTCGAACCGAACCGCAATTTTGTTAAGTAATGTGCAATTTTGTGAAGTAATGTGTTTTGAATTTTCATAGAGAAGCAATTTTGTGAAGTAATGTGTTTTGAAAATCATATACGGAACATGGTTCGACGGTGGTATAGCTATACCTGGTAACAAAGGTTAAGTACTGATGTTTGGTGACTCCATTGTATTTTATAAAGCAAGGACAATGACCAACTTGTTCAATCTTTATGCAGGTCGTTCGACATCGAATTCCAGGTCTCTATAGTCATTAGTTTCCAATCAGAACTATCCAAATTATATCCAAAAGCTGATCTCAGAACTCCTAGGCCATGGGTGAGTTAATAATAGTTGTAATTCCATGTAATTACAATATAATCTCTGCTAACTTTACTTTTGGTGTTCAGTTAGCAATGGTGACTCTGCCATTGAGACTATATCGAGCATCATGAAGTGAGCAGTTGCACAAACCATTCCATCTGGGCCTCGCAGTAAGTTGATTTGTATATCCTACATATATTTTTATAATTTGCTTGTGTTTTTTTTTTTCTTGGAGGTGTACTGACTGATTATGTTTGTAATTCTGGAAGTGTAGCTAGTAGTTGCATGTGTAATCCTTCGAGTTATTGACAAAGTTGAGAAGAAGAAAAGTTTTGCAAATAATGAGCACCCCTGCTCAGAATCATTTGCCACCATATATTTTGGGAGATTATGTAATAGGAAAATTGTATTTAACAAAAATGGCTTGCAATCATATATATACACTAAAATTAAGATCTCAAATCTTCGATTGAATCAAGGTATTAGGTATGTGATAGGCGAAGTTGAATATGTTAACTATCATTCACACATTAATTCATGACTGCTTCCAACCAGATACATTCCAATAATATAATATTACTAAAAGAGAACAACTCAATCTTCTCTTCCACTGGAACCCACACCGCCAAATAGTAGGCTTCAACTGCATGACATCATGGGATAGCTGATCATAATGTGTTCGCTTGTGTAATCAGTTAGCCAAGATTCTTCCAAAAGTAAGCTTCTAGAGTTGCAGACTTGATTCTCGAATCTGATTACAATCTCAAAGATTAACATGTACCATTTAAATGGAGAAAATCATGAAATAATATTCTTAGTCGCCAAAATTTTATTAACAAAAGCAACATACAATATTCTTAAACAAAGTTAGGAATAGCCATGCTATACCCGAGTATATGGGAATAGGGGTGAGCATTTGGTTTCAACAAAATCAAAATGGTCAAATCCGAATACACCGAAAATCTAAAAATTTAAACCAGAACCGAATCGGAATTAGCCATAATGGAATCAAACCAAATCGATATAATCGATTCAGTTTGTTTGGTTGATCTTTTTTTTTTTTTTTTTTTTTGTAGACTGGATCCATAATTGGACTTTATGTTGAATCATATTTAAAGATATAATTTCTATACGTACAATTATTATATTTTCTTAGTTGAGCCCAAAATTTGACTAGTTGTTAAATTATCAAAGTTGCGTTTCAAAAGATATACATAGAATTGTTGTTTTCAAAATATATACACAAACGTACACATTTTTAATCATAAAACATGGATATAATTGAGGATATTTATATGATTTTATAAATTTTATTCGATTTTGGATCGAAATAGAAACCGAAGAAAGAATCTTATAAATTTTTATAAACCGAACCAAATCTAGATTTGGTTCGGCTCTCGGTCCAAACCTGAATAATTTTCACCCCTTGATGGGATGATTGATCCATGACAGGTGATTAAGATTCTGGAAGAACTGGTGGGGCTTGACATACATTTACATCTGCTTTTGAGACTTTAGATGGACTACAATAATTGTATTTTGACTGCTTTCTTATTTATGTACTTGTAATAAATTTATTTCATATTCTTAATATAATCAGTAGACCTTACCATTTTTCTCCGGTATTGGATTGGCCGGGCTGACCTGGCCCGGGTTTGACCGGGCTATCTCCGGCCTGGGGTCTTTGACCAGAATATTAAAATCCAGTCCAGATTCACGGATTGCAAACAGTTTAAAATTTTACAAAAAAAAAGTTAAATAAATAAATAAATTAAAAACTAAACCACCAAAAGTTAAAAATATAAAAACTGGAAAAGAAAAATATAAAATATATATAAACAAAAAAGTGAAAAGTAAAAATAAAAATAAAAATAAAAATAAAAATAAAAATAAAAATAAAAACAGAAAATAAAAGAAGATCATTTTGTAAGTTGTATGTTGTAGTTTAATTGGAATTATATGAATTTTATGTCTAATATTCTGTTTATATTTTACAAAGATTAATTAGCTGTCACAGTTGCTACATTCAAAGCCATATAGATCGATGGAGTTCTTTCTATATATTGGATAGAAATAAAGACATTAGCCCCCCTTATGTTTAATGGATATTACAGTATCCATCCTTGCTTTGAAAATAATTACACGGACCACTCCTATGCATTTTGTTTTATTTTTAAAATAAGGGTGGTTAGTGTTGTAATTTTCTATAGAAAATATTAAACAATAGGGGTGGCCAGTGTAAATAGTTTCATAGTAAGAGCAGGGCTGGTCCTATAGTTCGTGGGGCCTAGGGCGTAATGTGGAAACGAGGCCTTTTTTTCCCCCAAAATAAAATTTTCTTTTAGCATTTTTACTAGCAAAATCATCAATTAAGCTATCATAATCAAGTTTTTCTAGCATATTATTTTCAATAGATATCATAGCTAAACCATTTAATCTTTCTTGTGACATAGTCGATCTTAAATAAGATTTTATTAATTTTAGTTTTGAAAAACTTCTTTCCGCAGACGCAACTGTGGCAGGTATAGTCAATAAAATTCTATATGCAATCCAAACATTGGGATAAGATCTACGTTTTTGTATAAACCAAAATATAAGTGGGCCAAATGCTAACAAAAATAGATGTACCAATTAAAAATTAATAATTACCATATTAATCAATAAACAACTTATAATTTTAAAATAATTAAATTATACTAATTTATCCAAAGTAAAATGAACCTGCAGAAGAAAGAAAATTTAAAAAATATACAATGTAACCCATTTGTTTTTGAGACACAAAAATTTGACCAACCAAAGGTCAAAGCTTAAAAAAATGAGAGAAGATGGTCCCTTCTCCAACACTTAAACTGATGTGCTTATGTCATGTGACTACTCAGAGAGGTGGAGTGTTCATCGTGTTTGTACTGTGTACATTTGCTTCATTAACAACAGAGCAACCAAAACTTTAAGAAAACAGAAAATTCACTGTAGAGTAACGAATTTTTAAGAAATTGCGGGAAGGATAACAAGTTTGGAGAAATTTCAAATAAGAAAACTTTCGACAGAGTGTCTGGCCCAATTTCCGCCCAGAAAATTCACTGTAGAGTAACGAATTTTTAAGAAATTGCGGGGAGGATAACAAGTTTGGAGAAATTTCCAATAAAAAAACTTTCCGCCAGAGTGTCTGGCGGAAATCGAGCGCCCATATTCTTTGTTTTGCAGGCGGGGGGGGGGGGGGGGGGGGGGGCAGCATTCGCAGCATTGGGGGAAGCATTCGCAGCATGTTTGCGGACGGGGGGCAGCATTCGCAGCATTGGAGACCCCCAAATTTGTTTGTATATGTTTGAATGAGTGGGTGAAAGAGTGCAGCTTTATTGAAAAATGAAAAAGTTGAACACATTGAAAAATGGGATGAAAGAGATGGGGTAGGGGAGTTATGTTATAAAGGATGCTCGTTTCTTCTCCAGGAACAAATTCAGAAGAAGGGGAAGAAGAAGAGAAGAGAGAAGAACAAGCAGAGAAGAGAAGCAGAGAGGCTAAGTAACATTTAGAGAGGTAAAAATATTTCAAATAATGTAATTTTAATTTGTTTGTGTTTATTATCTTAGAATTTGGTATTAATAACAGATGGATCGTCGAAATGACGGACTTATTCCGGGAGGACCCACCACATACGAGATTATCCAGCAACGTTTGAGTCATATCTCAAGATTAGTATTTTCTGGAAAGGTATACTTAATTTTAAATGAAAAGTTATTATTTTGTATATTTTTGTTATTTTGTAGTAATAATGATAATTTTGTAGTAACTCAATTTTTTCTATAGTTATATGATTATCCTGGCGATATTCGAATGCGAGAGCATGGGACATGGCGGTATGAACAGAACGTTGGGTGTTGGAATTTAACTAGCGAACAATATGCTATGTGGTCATATTCGGATTTAAATACGTTGACGAGATACAGTTTTTACGTCATGATAGAGATTTAATTTTAAGCCTAGTGGAACGTTGGTGGCCTGGCCGAAATACATTTTAATTACCAGTGGGTGAAATGACTATTACTTTAGCTGATGTAGCAAATATTATAGGATTACCTATTACGGGTGAACCTATAATATTTAATGAGTCATTTTCAGCTGATACTGCCATTATGGAGTATCTAGGTGTGGAGCCACCAAAATTAAAAGGAAAAAGCTTAGTCACATTTTTCTGCCTCCGTCGCAATTTCATGCATCTAGATCATATTGATGATGACGAAGAGGTATCTATTGATGAAAATCGGGTATGTATCACCGAAAATATTAATATTTATGTCGTATCGATGTTGCTAGTTTAGCACGTATTAAAAGTTGTTGAATAAGTTCAACACAATTTTTTTTGTCTTCTTCTTTATCTTCGTTCGTGGTAGAGAGCAAGGAGAGAAGTGTTGGGAGAGCTATTACAATTCTTTCTTCTCCGTGGTGGAACTGAATCACCCTCGTCCGTGTAGGTAGGCATCTTGGCCGAACCATGTAAATTCTTGTATGAGGTTGTGAATTTTTTTGTGAGATATTCTCTTATTTTTTGGATTTATGTTCCCCAACACTTTTTTCCGTGCACATGATATGAATGAAAAAGGAAAAAAACCTCTCATTTCATCCAAGTGCCTATGTGTTGTGTCATTGTGACGTGAATTATTTTATTTTAATTTTAAATTTTGTCATGTCAGCTGCCACATCAAGGAAGAATAGTTTGGAGGGATGAATAGCATTATTATTTTACTCTATCTTCCTCTATTTTTCTTTTCTTTCTGAGGCATCTCTAGTTATCCCTTTTTCCCCCTAAGGCTTCTCTGGTTATCCCTTCGCCACATCTCGTCATTGGAAGAAATATTCTCGATAAGGCATGTTGATGTTGTTTTTTTTTCTTTTATTTTCTTTTACTATCTTCTCCCCTCTAATACTTTCTTAAATCTCACAATCACACTCGTTGATTGTTGTTGTTGTTGTTGTTGTTGTTGTTGTGTAAATAAATAAAGAAATATAGGTGAATGGAGAAATAGAGGAGACTGTTAGGAGCCAGGGGGGATTGAGAATGAGATTGCAATTAGCTGTTCCAAATGAACTCCATAGAGCACGAGCTGACCAACATGGTCTCGGTCGCGGAATTCGACTTCAACGGCCTAACCCAAAGTGGCTGCAGGTCTGGTTGCTACTTACGAACCTCTATCAATTTTTACTATCTTCCTTTTAGTCACTTTATGCTAAGCATGAATTGTTCAGTTATCTGCTTTAATAACAGTGTTCTAAATGGCGTCCGCTTAGGCCGCCTAGGCGGTAGGCGGTCCCTCTCCGCACCGCTTTCGGTAGGCGGTGGAGTAGGCGGCCAACGGAGGTTGGCGGCATAGGCGGAGGTGACGCGGCGTAGGCGGCGCCTAGACGGAGCAATACTTAACAAAATATTTTGGCCAAAAAGATTTTTTTAAGTATTATGGGCCTATGGTTCACTTTTACAAAACTAAAACTTTATAAATCTTCGTTCTACAACTTAGTTATGTATGGAACACCTATAAAATATGCATATTATGCAAAAAAAAAAGTGGCAAAATAGTAAAAAGTATTCAAAATGTATCGACCGCCTAGGCGGCGCCTAGGTACCGCTTAGGCGGCCTAGGCGGTAGGCGGACTCTCTCCGCCGCACACCCGCCTACCGCCGTTTATAACCTTGTTTAATAATGAACTTTAACTCGTATAATGGTTTATTAAACAAACATAATAACTACGTAAATGATATTTTGTCCGCGGTCTGTGACCACGGACGTAACCGCCATGCCACATGGCAGCAGTCCACTGGCCTCCCTGCTAGCTCGGGCTGTCACTAGAAATCCTTCCAATGGAAGGCCGAAACGTGACAGACGGGCCCAAACTGCGGGCCAGTGCTGCTGGCAGTTATCACTTGCTGGATGCATTGTTTGCTTTAGTGAAGTCCAGTGCATTGCATTGCAGCTAATCTCTAGCTTTTCATCATTGTTGGAGATATCTTCGGCTATACCCAAATTTATTCATATGTCAAGCACACTACATAGGATGTTTTTCTTTCTTTTTTTGCTGGACGTTGCGGAAATTAAAATTCGATTTGGAGATCTCTAGGTTACAACTACTGTGCTAATTAGCAAGCTATCATGTGGCATGTTTGTGCATCTTCTCTTTTTATTGTTGTCGAGCAAATTATAGCTTATTAATTTTTTCTTCTTCTATAGGTAATTACATAACTACCCATACTAAATTTAACAAACATTTTTAATTAGTAAACATAGATGAGGTCATTCTTGGGGGAAAAAAACTTCCACGGTAGCCCACTTTTCTCATTATATAGTAGTATGCATAGTATAGATATAGATTATATAGTAGTATCTAATTGTATATGGATGGCAAACCCAGTAGGAAGTTAGTTGTGCAATATTTTCTAAACCTGGGAAAACCATTGGGAATTCAAGAGAGAAATTATAAGATAAACAATTCAAGTTGATGTGCATACCTGTAGCTTGTCTAGCGTTATGACATTGGATGAATAATTGAACTGTTGAAGTAGAACATCAATGCGTCATGCAGTCCAGTTAAAAGAAAGGAGACAGCAAAATTTTGCCTGATTCTAGTAAAACAAATATCAACATCTTAGGCCAAATATAGATTTTCTAAACATATGCACAATGCAACAATAGATTGTAATACTATTGTTCTGATTTAGTGGTACTGATGGCCTATTCTGGTTTATTTCCTACTTATAGTTGCTTATATTTCTTCTTTCTGTGTCAATTTCATTCTTGAGAATCATGAAACTTGACAAATAAATAATGTATATTTTTTTCGTATAGGGAAGTGTTTTCCTTTAATTCTTCTGTTGTAGAAATGTAAAAATTTCAGCTAGTTTGAAATATGCAACTAGCTCAAGCTCTACATGCAACTGTGCAAGTAGAGTCTTAACATTTGTATATAGACCCAACTAAACCTTGTTTTGTCCATTTTCTTATGGAGCCACATCAGGTGCCCTTGCTTGTTAAAATTATTTTGCATCCCTATAATTAGAGTGATAATTAATTGGACATCAATTGAAGAGCCAGTTCATGTTCTATCATAAAGCCTATATGTTCTTTGTGTCCCTTCATATTGTTGTGGCTGTGATCTTTCTTGTTGTTAGTGAAATTATACTTATATTCTCTTGCACAATTTGTTTTTGTGTTTTGTTTTGTGAATTGGTCAAGACATCATGAAGGCGCTTGGTAATTATGAAAAAATTGGTAGTGTGATAGTTCTTGGAGTTCCACTTATACAACTTCCTGAGATTTGGCTAGTATTTAAAAACTGCATTTGCATTATTCATCTTTAGTCCTCAAATTTCCTTCTTCCACTTTGCGATATCTCTGAGGAATTACTTCATTTATCATCAATATTTTACTAAAAACTTTCCTCAGGAATATTAATGCAGTGTATGCTTAGGAATTAGGATATCTTGATCGTTAGCATCCCATTCCTGACCCCGAGTATAAGACCCTTGCCAAACCTCAGCTCCCATGCATGTCCAGTCATTCATGCCCATTGTTCGAGCAAATGAGACACCCATAGCCCCTTTAGCGTGAATCGGCCCTGGGTTTGGGTTGTCCTATCCTATTATATCCGGAGATAATTTTGGTTGCCTCTTGACCCTTATTATGGACTGGTCCTAGGATATCACCTGCGGCCCCAACTTCTTGTAGAGGGTTGTCCTAGCAGAGGGGATTGTCCAAGTCCGAAGTCTTTTCAGGCTTACTCCTAAGTTGACCCTACATGGACTCAATGAACATCTGGTTTCCGTTGGCGACGCGGCCCCTCACCAACTGCATACCTAGACGACACATCTGCAAGTGAATTTACTTCTTCCCTGTAGTGACTCGTTCCTTGCTGAACGAACAAGCACTTCCCGAAAGTTGTCGGTCCCTTATATTTGTTAAAAGGTAATTTATGGCTTTATATCAGGAGTCAACAGTTGTATTTTCAATAGGTAAATTTATTAGCTTCATGTGAACTGGAGCAGACCAAAATGAAATATAATCATTGCAACACACAGCGACTCTCTGTCTGATGTCATCCGACTACAACTTGCAACTGACATATAATCATTGATGCACAAAATAATTTCAAGTATATTGCATTTCAAGAATACTAGAGTTACTCAGTTTTTAATCCTCGTCAATGAAAAATGGTTGGATTAGATGGATCGCCTCTCTTGATTTTTTTTTTTAAGAGCCTAAACAGAAAAATTCAAGGGCCTAAGTAGAAAAATAAGTCCACGTGTCATAACCATATTAAAATAACTTATTTTGAGTTCCTATTTGAGTTTCTCAAGTCGAACTGATTCGGAAAGATGGCTAGCAATTTATCATCATAAACTTTAGTGCAGCTCATTTGGCAGCTGGCGTGCTGTAATCCGACATGAGAATCCAAAGAAACTGAAACAGTTCGTGGTTATGACACGTGAGACTTATTCTTCTGTTAAGTTAAATTAGCGTGCGACCAATGCATATGGAGCAGTTATTTCAATTCAATACATGTCCATCCCATTGTACTAACATATTGTTTGGGCAATTCACTTGATTGCAGACTGCAAGATTTAATTGCAGACTGAGGAAAGTGGAAGAAGTGTCGCAGAGACTAGGTTTGGTCTTAATGAGCTGCTGCTGTTGTAAATCTACCTAAGCTTTCAATACAGTTTACAATGCCGGTACAACCAGCTTACCGTTACTCTTTTTGCGCTGTTTCTATGTCTCTCTTTTGCATTGCTCTTTTCAGTCTGCTTTGTATATTTAGTCGGGATTTGATGACATTTGTATGAATTTATTTTTTGCGACGACATATATATGAATTATCGATGATGATCAACCGCTTCACTATTAAGGGGTAATTTTTTTTTGGGTTTTTCTAAGGGCACCACATTTTTTATTTAGGGACAGCCCAAAAATGTTCAAATTTTTTTTACAAGTTTGCCACCCATTTTTTTACTTGGGGGCAGCCCAATTTTCTCCAACAAATTGGACTGCCAACAAGGTGACAGTTTTAGGACTGCCAGCAAGTTGGCAGTCCATAAAGGAGGACTGCCAACAAGTTGGCATTCCTAGGACTGCTACCTTGTAGGCAATTCTAACAGAAAGGAGGACTGCCAACTTAGCTGCAGTCCGCGTCGACGAAGACACCCTCGCTTGCCAGCGGAGCCCTCCGTCAGTACGAGCTTGGCTCCTCCCGCGCGGCCACGTCCCGCCTCTCTTCCTCTACAACATTCTCATCCGCGGCCACCTCCTCAGCCGCTCTTCCCGCGCCTCCCTCTGCCTCTTCTCCCGCGTCCCCGACCCCGACCGCTTCACCTTCGCCCTCAAGGCGTGCATCCGCCTCCCCTCGGCCTCCTCCCCCTCCTCGTCCCCCAGCTCGACGCCCGCGCTGCCAAGGCCGCCCTCGCCTCCGACCTCCACGTCCGCAACAAGTGCTCGCTCACCCTCCAGTCCCAGCCCCGCTTCTCCCGTGCCCTCCTCCGCCGCGCCCGCGCCCTCGACGCTCTCCGCCGCCCCGACCTCGCCCTCGACGTCCTCCTCCGCCGCGCTTGGCGCCTCCGCCGTCCGTTCGCCTCACTCTGCCCTAATTTTCTCTGTCCTAATTTTTGGGCTACAACTCAAACAAATTATGGGTGCCTCCGAGCAAAAGTTGTACCTGTTTGGACTGTCCCCAAGTAAACTTGGTGGTGTGGCTGGTGCCTTTAGAAAAAATCTTATGTTCTATTTGCTTAGAATCTTAATTTCCTGTTATAACGTGAGAATGGAATAAGATTTTCTGGATGGATGATATTTTGGGAATATGGGACCATTGCCAAGAGCAGACAGGAAGGCCACTTCACAAGAACAAATCCATCCAACCAACATCTCTCTCTGGAGTTTTAGAACCCATGGAGTTATCGGGAAACTCCAAACCATCACATGCACTGATATGATTCCTCCGTCAGTACTTCCTAAATTTCATGAGCACCATAGCATAGTTCCAGAACTTTGCATTTTTTTACTTCCAGAAATTTACATAGACAGCATCAATTTTTTTAATATTGCTCTATGAGCATATTTTACACAAATTGTATTTTGAGATACAAAACGTCCATCGGAACGTCATAAAAGATAGTTTAGTTAAAAAAAATTGCCATAAAGATATATGCCCTTCGAAAGGACTATTGGGTACAAAAACCGCTATTTCGAAGGGCATTTCTCGTGCATATATTAATTTATTTTACCGCTGCTCGTAAATGGAACGAGTAGTATATATATTACATTGTGAAAACATATAGTCATTGGATAGCTGTTGGATAATCGAGCATAATAAAAAAAAATTATTTGTCAGAAAACGCCTTTTAGAAGGACGTTTTTCTAACAATTATGTTAAAAAAGTCTTTCCAAATGGCATTTTCTCCACGTTTTTTATTAAGTGCATATTAATTGAGCGGGAAGGATTAATGTCTGTTAATAAATATTCATGCATAGAAAACCTCCTTCTGTAGGAGGACGCTTTGGGTCTCTTATCATAACTTTCAGTAAATTTTATGTTCTCATAACAGTTTTATAAACTTTTGATGCTTTGGGTCTCTTACCATAATTTTCAGTAAATTTTATGTTCTCAGAACAAATTACTATATTTTTACAGTCACTGCACTCAAGAATTGCTGCATGTGTTAACACAACAATTGTTGTTCCTTCCTTTTGTCAGAAAATCCTGCCTCTTCTCCCCAACATACTCAAACCTATGCTGAAAAGGCAAGCAACCTTAGTCCCACAAATCACAAGGCTGATCTGCTGCTAACCTTTTCTACTACAAACCACACACTCACTCTCACACACAACAGCTGCACACACACATGGCTGCTCATGCACTGCCACTCTCAGTGCCTCTCCTTCACTCCCTCCTCCTCCTCCTACTGCTACATTGCCTCCCGTCTTCCTCCCTCGGCCCCGCCGAGCTCCTGGCGCTCCTCGACATCCGCCACAGCCTCCACGACCTCCCCGGCGCCTCCTCCTCCGCCTTCTTCTCCACGTGGGACTTCGCCTCCAACGACCCATGCACTTCCTTCGCCGGCATCATCTGCGACGACCACAATGCCGTATCCGTGCTCACGCTCGGCACCGGGCTCGCGGACTCCCCGGGCCTAGCCGGCACCCTCCCCTCCTCCCTCGCCGACCTCAACGCGCTCACCGAGCTCGTCGTCAACCCCGGCCGCATAACCGGCCCGATACCCCCGTCCCTCGGCTACCAATGCCGCCGCCTGCGCCTCCTCTCCATCACCAACAACCTCGTCTCCGGCCCAATCCCCGCCTCCCTCGTCGGCCTCCCCGACCTCCATACGCTCGACCTCAGCCACAACCGCCTCTCCGGCACCGTGCCTCCGCCGCTGCTCCCGTCGCTCCCTAGCCTCAAGGTCCTCATCCTCGCCTCCAACTCCTTCTCCGGCTGGATCCCGCCCTCGGTCTCGTCCGCCGGGCTCCTCCACCTCGACCTCGCCGACAACTCCTTCGCGGGGCCCCTCCCGCCGCTCCCTTCCACCCTCCGCTTCCTCTCCGCCGCCGCCAACTCCCTGTCGGGTCCCCTCGACGCCGCGTTCTCCTCCCCCCTCCCCCAGCTCGGCTTCCTCGACCTCTCCCGGAACCGGTTCTCCGGAAGGATCCCTCCCGCGCTCTTCGCATCCCCGGCGCTCTCAACCATCCTCCTCCACCGCAACAACTTCTCCGGCCCACTCATCGTCCTCGAAGCGACGACGACGGCACCACCAACCGCCGCGCCGGCCGCGCCCTGGTCCCTCGTCGATCTCAGCCACAATGCGATCGGCGGCAGGGTGCCGCCCGGGCTGGCTGCTGCGCGGAGCTTGCTCCTGAACAGCAACAGGCTGACCGGGCCCGTGCCGGAGGAGTACGCCGAGGGAGTGTACGACGGGACCATCACCACCTTCTACGCGCAGCACAACTTCCTGACCGCGTTCCCCCTGCCGGCGGGCCCGGTCCCGGAGTCGGCGTCGCTGTGCCTGTCGTACAACTGCATGGTCCTGCCGATGTCGACGGAGGCCGGCTGCCCGGCCAACGCGGGGACTCGGCAGTCCAGGCCAGCAGAGCAGTGCCCAAACGGTGACTAACCATCCAAGTTACTTCTGGAGGTTTCGAAAATTTGAACGTAACGACTACTTTTACTTACTTACTAGTTATTATTGGTTGGTCGGTCGTTCACTTTGGTTTCGTTTCGTTCACATAGTCGTAGGTTGGTTTGTTGTGAAAATATTGTTGGTTTGTGAGAAAAGGGTCAGATTTGTTTTGTTGGAAGTGGTAAATAGTGTGCAAGCAGAAGAACATGATTGACTCGGTTCTTTGTTTGTTTTTGTTTTGATGACAGCGTTACTTGTGTTTTGTGTCGTGTGTGGTCAGCAGTAGAGGCTCAGTTCTGTGGCCATCGATGAGGTGTTGTTGATTACATATCTTTCTTTGTCTGCACTTGCATATCAATGATGTCATTCTTCTGCTTCTGCTGTGTCTCTGTCGTTATATGTGTATGTGGGTGGGATTTTGACTCTCTTGTGGTGGTCGTTGCTCATGAGCATCATTGCTGAATATATGATTAATTTAGTCCTGTGCATATATTACTTTGACTGTGTTCAGTGCTAAATATCATCATATGGCATGGCATCAAAGCTTCATATTCATTATTTCAGTCTGAACTCTGAACTGATCTTGGGCTGTTTGGTTCGCCGAAAAAGTGACCTATAAAGTGAAGATCTAAGAAACTGGGTTCAGTTTCTCAGTTTCTTTGTTTTCGTTGGAAGAGAGTGACAAAGTGTCGATCAACTCGACTTTCCTTTTTGCCTCGTTTGGTTCACGGAATGGAAGAGAAATTAAATCAATTTTTTAATATTTTTTTTTCTTTGAAAAATTATAATTTTTATTGATTTTTTTTTCGATGTTTGGAAATACCAAAAAATTTAGAAAGGAAAGTGAATATTTCAATATGGAAAAGTAATTCCTTACTTGGATGGATGAAATTATTTTTTCCTCTAATTTTCCTTCAATTGGGAATCACTTTCCTTTTCTCCTCAATTCCTTTGGCACCAAAAATAGAAAAGTAATTACTTTTCTTTTCCAACCCGATGATTCCGCGAACCAAATGAGGCCTTAAACGCACCAAAATTTATATGCATATTGTTTGAAACGAAATGTGAAACGAAAAAAAGTGCACAAATCAAATATGTCAAAACCATAATGGAAGTATAACACAAATACTAAAATTTTTACGTGAAAATTTCCGACGGAATAAATTATAGGACGACCTAAGTTTAATCTGAAAAAGTCTCCACTAATAGAATAAGAAGATATACCAACTCCTTACAAACTTTTTTTTTCCTATCACAAGTACCACCGCTACACTTCAATATATGAAAATAGATTATAATGAGTACAAAAGGGATAACCAAAGACAAGAGGACGAGAAATAATCAATGAATAACTCTTTGAAGAGATCTCTTTTCGAACCAACCTCCAAAAATTTCGAATCTCTCTTCCTCTCTTAGAAAGTTGTAAACTTGAGAACTCTATCCTTTTTGATCAACTATGATGATGATGATAATGGACTAGAGTTATGAAACACCTATTTAAAAAATCTCAATTACGAACATATTTGGACTGTTGATCATGATCCAACGTTCTTTATAAAATATCCAAATTCGACCTTTAGCTCTGACACCGTTATACCGACGATATACCAAAAAATGTCCACTTCGTGCTAGAACCATTATGGAACAAAAAACAATCATACCGATATATCAGTAGTACACCGGCAACATCATATATCACTGACTATGATGCTGTTGTTTTAATATATTATGATACGCGCTCCAATCGAGTCATCTTCGTCGACTTCGAATTTTCGAGCTTCTCCGACACACAGATGATGTTCGACGCACTCTAAGGTATTCTTCACATAGGTTGAAAATCTCATTCCACACCAACACATATCTAGGACTGTCTAGGATTGCAATTTTTTTAACAGTCCTAAGCACAATAAAGGCTGTCAAAATTTCTTTAATCCTGAATATGTATAGAACTACACAAAAAATGGTGACAATCCTTAACAGCAAATGTAACCTCAAATGTAATGTCCTTAGCATAGATATTTTTCTTCTTCCCACTTCCTCTTCAAAAAATCGGATTTGGCAGAAGGCATGCTATCAAATTTCGATCATGCAGTTAAAACATAATATGCTATCAAATTTTTGGAACATTCCCATTTTTCTTGCCATTATCTTTATTATTATAACAGAGTCAGACTATATATACACAGATCTGTCATGTTTTTGAAGATTGAGCATTTTGGTATGTGCTCATCTTTTTTGCTTCATATATACCTGACTGTGCTCTCCATTTTTGTAAGAGATTACTTGGAAATGATGGAATTCTTGTAAAATTTTGGCAACCCAAGTTGAGCATGTTCCAAAAGATGAATAAATAATGTTTGATAGCACAGTATATGAATGAATATGCTATTGAAAGTGAATGGCGAAAATGGAGGTTAGGGTCTAGTGCTTAGCTCATGTGAAAAGTAGCACAGACACTAGGTAGGACCGATAGAGTTTGAGTCCTCCAACCGTAAGGATATATAGATACATGTGGATTGTAATAAAAAAAATTTCTCCTATATATTTGTCTAACATAATATTACTCATTTTTACAATATAAACAATTAGCATATACGATGTACCTAATTTTTGATGCAGTGTACGATCGTCCATACTTATCTTATGCCAGAATCAGTGTTGAAATAAACACAAAAAGCCAAACATCTCACCTACTGTCCTATGACAATGAAATGCCAGCTAGGCTTATTTTGATCTCATATATATATATATATATATATATATATATATATATATATATATATATATATATATTTTTTTTTTTTTTTAGCTAGGCTTATTTTGATCTCATATATATATATATATATATATATATATATATATATATATATATATATATATATATATATATATGTGAGATCAAAATAAGCCTAGCTAAAAATATATATATATATATATATATATATATATATATATATATATATATATATATATATATATATAGAGAATAAGGGAGGTAGGGTGCCACCTCACGGGGGGGTGTCTACTTGTCACCCCCCCATGCTATCATCATGCACATGGGTGCATGATGATAGCATGTGGGGGGTGACAAGTAGACACCCTCCATAGGGTGGCACCTCACCTCCCTCATCCTCTATATATATATATATATATATATATATATATATATATATATATATATATATATATATATATATATATAAGTTTATTTGCAAATAATACTATTTTACTATCCTATTTTAACTTTTATATCCATCATCAAATTTTAATTATATATAAAAGAGTCGACGGATGAATGATACACATTCATCTACTTGTGCACGTACAACTGTAAATATCCTAATTAGATTTTATTTTCTTGTCACCCTTCAATAAATAAATAACAATTATGCTATTTGGCTCCCAAAATATTTGAGTGATGTCATCTCCCATTATATGGCATCTGACATTGCAGATGACATAACAGCTGACATGACAAATTTTAACCCAAAAAATTTATCACCCGAATTTTTTTGATGTTAATGTTAATATTAATGTTAATATTAATATTAATGTTAATATTAATGTTAATATTAATATTAATGTTAATTATCATGTTAATTTAATGTTAATTTATTAATTTACTATTAATTTTAATTTTAATATTTATTTTATTATTAAATTTTGCCATGTCAGTAACTATGTCATCTGCTATATAATGGGAGATGATATCATCCAAATTTTTTGGGAGCCAAATAGTATTTTTGAATAAATAAAAAAAAAAAAAATGATGCGTGGGTAAGTGCAGGGATTTGACCTAACAAGATGACAAAACCCAACCCACAAGCAAACGAAAAGCCCAACAGAAGCCCAAGAAAAGAAAAGCTGTAACTTTCCAATAAAGAACGTATATCCCTTCTCTACATCTACATCAATTCAGTTCAATTCGGGATCCGTTGGTTACTTTTCCGTTCCTCTCCGCCAACCTAACCCTAATTCCCTCCTCATCCTCTCGCGAAACCCTAATTTCGTAGTAATTCATTGTGAATGGTGTTCGATCGTCCGATCAATCTCCCCTCCCCCTTCTCATCGTCGCGGAAGAGGGACTCCGACAGCTACCGGTTCTCCTTCGGCTTCTGCATGCAGGGCTGGCACTACCGCTGCCTCGGCCTCGACCCCTGAATCAATCTCCTCCTCCATGACCACTTGATTGATTGGTTCAGTTTCGTCCATTTTTGTTCATTTCTTCATCGTAGAATAAGTTTTTTTTTTTTCCTCTCTCTTTTGCTTGGTTGGTTGGTTGGGATCGATGATGGCTCTCAAGACGAAGAGGGGCGGTGGAGGCAGCGGCGGGGGGAGGATACTCGTAACGATTAATGTGCTCGGCAGCGCCGGCCCTCTCCGCTTCCTCGTCAACGAGGACGAGCGCGTCGCCGACGTCATCCACACAGCGCTCCGCACCTTCGCGCGTGAGGGCCGTCTACCGGTCCTCGGGACCGACCTCAACAATTTCCTCTTGTACTGCGCCCACACCGGATACGAAGGTATGCAAAGACGAGAAGAAGAAATAAAATGCTTTTAAAAAAAAAAACATTTTGGGGCTTTTTTGGATTGATTGGTTTGTTGGTTACAGCATTGAATCCCTGGGAGACGATCGGATCAAATGGGAGCAGGAAGTTTGTGCTGTGCAAGAAGCCGGAGGATGCAAAGACGGTCGAGACTCCGGCTAGCCCGGCGATCCTGAGGAAGGGGAGCGGAAGCTGGAAGGCGTGGATCAACAAATCTCTCAGCTTCATGATCCCTTCCCACTGAGCTACGTGAAAGGTCTCCGCTTGATGCATGAACTAGGGCTTGATGTTCGTTTTTTTCGAGTTTATGTTAGACAACTTTTATATCTAGAATAAAGAGACCAGCTTTGTTGGATTTGGTACTCAATTAGGATCAATTAACGATGCGCCTCGATATATTACGTTCTTCTTGTTTCAGAATTTTACTAGTTTGATGCTGATTATGCTATAAATTTTGCTTCTTTGTTCAAAAATACTATTTTTATTAGTTAATCTTTGGTTTTGCTTTAAAGTTATTTACTTGCACTTGTTGGGTTATTGTATAGAAACATCAAGGAATCATCTTTTATGCTAATTTACATGTAAGGAGTTTATCATCAGAACTGCTTTTCTACTTTGTTTAATTGTGATGTTTGGTTTCTATTGCTTCTCTTAGAGCATCAATAGTAAGGCCCATCCCGATTTCTAGATTCCAGATTCAGAATGCAGGACCTCATTTTGTAGAATAGTAAGGTTTAGTTGGGGCCCCATGATTGGTCCCGTCCCAGCCACAGGAGCTATAGCATGTGCCTCACAATTTCTACATTAAGGCCTCGTTTGGTTCGCGGAATGGAAGGGAAAGGAAATTAATTCCTTGTCATTTCATTTCCTTTGGGAAACTTTAATTCCTATTGATTTTGCTTTCCGATGTTTGGCAATGCCAAGAAATTTGGAAAGGAAAGTGAATACTTCAATGTGGGAAAGTGATTCCTTCCTTGGATGGATGGAATCACTTTCCCCCCTAATTTCTCTTCCATTGGGAATCACTTTCCTTTCCTCCTCAATTCCTTGGACACCCAAACATAGGAAAGTAATAACTTTCCTTTCCCAACCGGGAGATTCCGCGAACCAAACGAGGCCTAAGAATGTAGGAACCCATTTTGTAGAATAGTAAGGCTAAATTTAGAGCCCTACTCTCTAGATTCTATATTTTATAATTTTTTTTGAGAAAAGAAAGAAAGATACACATGAGTTTACATCCACTAATCTCATTTGGGTCTCAAGATTTATTTTTAATTATTCTCATTCCCAATTTATAGATTCTACATTCAGAATGTAGGAGTCCATTTTGTAGAATAGTAAGGTTCAATTGGAGCCCCAGGATGGTCCCGTCCCAACCACATGAGCTATAGCCTGTGCCTTAGAATTTATACATTCGGAATGTTGTTACTCATTTTGTAGAACAATAAGGCTCAATTTGGAGCTCCAATTTCTATATTCTAGATTTTATATTAATTTTTGAAAAATAAAGAATGATAATACATGGGTCTGTATCCATTCATCTCATTTGGGCCTTAAGATTTATGTTTACTGTTCTCATACAAACCCAACCATTTTCTACATTAATTTATGGGCTAATTAGAGTTTAGACCCTGAAATTTATACCATCTTAGACTTTAGGTCCTAACATGTCCAATTAGAAAGTTTAGGTCCTGGATTTTTCAATCTTTTCCATTATACCCTTCGTCCCAATGCATGAGATTATTTTTTTAAATATAAAATGGAGGGTATAATAGGAAAGATTGAAAAATCCAGGGCCTAAATTTTCTAATTGGACATGTTAGGGCCTAAAGTCTAAGCTGGTATAAAATCTAGGGTCTAAACTCTAATTAGCCCTTAATTTATTTACTACAAAATTTGGTTTCAAGATACATTTTTGAGCTCCATCTACTATTGATACTCTTATATAATAAAGACTTTCAACTTTTGGGCTAGATATAGTTTAACAAGGAAGCTTTTGTTCTGGATGTGTATTTTGATGAATGGTTGATATTACTGAATGCTACGAGTTGAGAAAGGTTGTAGCATCAATACCAATCATAATTTGTACGAAACACGATTTACCAATTTTGGCACCAATCTAGGAGCTAAACCAGTTGAAGGCATTGTTGTCTATTAGTTCACGGAATTTCCATCTTTATTTGTTTGAGACTCTTATTGTTTAGGATTTTTTTATGTTTTCTTTATACCATTTGTTAGGCTTTGGACCTGTGTAGATTGAAGGGTTATGGGAACTATCTGTGTTATTTTATTTGTTTTGAATTCCAGGGGTTATTGTAGCAAGATCGTCATTTCTTATAAGCGGTATTTTGTTCGTTCACTGTTAATCAAGTAGTGTGATTGCTTTTTTACATTGCTTCGCCTTTACAAGTCATACCTTCACCATTATTATGCAAGATCGTCGTTTTTATAAGAAGAATTTTGTTTGCTCACTATTAATCAAGTAGTGCAATTGCCTTTTTTTTACATTGCTTCGCCATTACAAGTCATTCCTTCACCATTATTATGCAAGGTCGTCATTTTTTATAAGAAGTATTTTGTTTGTTCACTATTAATCAAGTAGTGTGGTTGCTTTTTTACATTGCTTCGCCATATTGCAGAGTCATACCTTCACCATTATTATGCAAGATCGTCATTTTTTATAAGAGGTATTTTGTTTTCTCACTATTAATCAAGTAGTGCGATTGCTTTTTTTACATTGCTTCGGCATTACAGTCATACCTTCACCATTATTATGCATGATCATCATTTTTTATAAGGGATATTTTGTTCGTTCACTATTAATCAAGTAGTGTGATTGTTTTTTTACATTGCTTCGCCATTACTGGGTATGGATGCTATAGGTCAGTGAGGAAGCACAGGGTTGGTGGTGGACATTGTCCTTTTTCTTGATGACAAACTGAAAGATCCGAGAACATGGGATGTTTATTGAGAATTCCTGGTGACTCACCCTTGTTTATTGTGAATTCGTGGTGACCCACTGAAACATGATTGTCTTGGATGAAAATGAAGATACTGGGTGGATGTGCCACGTCATCGTCATCGTTGATTGAAGCAGTTTTAAGAACGCAGTGACTCAGAAAGATGGTAGTGAAACTACAACTTAGGACAATGTTGAAGTACTGTACAAATGAGAATTTGAGTAGAAGCCCAATCACTACAAGTTGACATGGTATGTTGACGGAATGACAGTGTTATACATTGTTGGACGACGGAAAGCTGATCCTTTTGATGATTCTATTCGATTTATGGCTTGATACACCTGAAGACTTTTTAAGTTTTCTACTGTAATTTTATGATTGTTATGTTTATATTACCGAGTTGTTCAGCCTTTAAATGTTGCTAAA
Source organism: Iris pallida (assembly GCA_029216955.1). Classification (NCBI taxonomy): domain Eukaryota; kingdom Viridiplantae; phylum Streptophyta; class Magnoliopsida; order Asparagales; family Iridaceae; genus Iris; species Iris pallida. The sequence goes on from JANAVB010030620.1 coordinate 3,342,260, forward strand.
CTTGAGCATTCATAACTTCATAGTCTTGAAATGTTGCTAACTGTAGGCTTTCGTCAGTTTGAACTCGGAATGGAGACTTGTAAGTGCTAAAGGAAAGACTGGAGCTCCTGGGAACTGGTTTAGTACTATTCTCTTTGTCGCAGCTGTCTTCTATTGATGTCCTCTTTTGTAGGCCTTGTTTGGTTTGCGGAAAGGAAAGGACTGGAAATTGATTCTATGATATTTTTTTTTCCTTTGAAAAAATTATAGTTTTAATTAATTTTCTTTCTAGTGGTGTTTGGAAAAACCAAAAAAAATTGAGAGGGAAAGTGAATTCTTAGATGGGAAAAATGAATTATTGGAGGGAAAAAATGAATCATTGGATTGGTGGGAGCCACTTTTCTTCCTATTTTTCCTCCTCTTAAGAATCAAATTTTTTTCCTCCTCATTTCCTTTGGAATTCAAAAAAAAGAAAATGAATCACTTTTCTTTCCCAAGCTCTAATTTCGCGAACCAATGTGGCCTTATTATGTCATGTTATTATCCAATTAGCCCCAAACACCCCTCTATAGCATGGGGGGAGTGGGTTAGCCCCCCATCCAACTTTTACAAAAATACGGTTCGGTTTTGGTCTTGAAAATACTAAAATTTGTTATTCGGTTTCGATTTCGGACCAAAACTGAATAAAAATTATATATATATATATATATATATATATATATATATATATATATATATATATATATATTGAAAGAAAGTAATTGTGGCGAACGCTACCACTGGGAATCGATCTCCTGACCACTCGGGCCGCATGTATCTCTATTAACCACTATACTAGAGGTTATTTGCTATATATATATATATATATATATATATATATATATAGCCAATGACCCTCTAGTCTAGTGATAGTGGTGAGGCATGCGGCCCAAGTGGTCAGGATTTCGAATCCTAGTGGGAGCGATTCCAGAAACTAATTACCTTCTCCCTATATATATATATATATATATATATATATATATATATATATATAAAGGAAAAACCTTTTATTGAACGCAACCACCACAACTCGGATCCCACAGGCGGGAACCAAGACAAAATTCAAACAAAAACAACCAGAAGAAAAGGCAACGCACGCGTCCCAAGGGATGGACGCGTGGCCCGAGACGCGTGGGGGGGGGGGGCGTGGCCTTGCGCGGGGGCCAAGACACACGGAGGGGCTGGCCTAGCACTGGGCCAGAGGGGAGCGGTCCTCGGGACCCTCACCCGCCAGAGGGGGCGCCACCGGGAGGCGGTGGGAGACACGGCGGGGGGCGCCACCGGGTGGCGGTGGGAGACACGGAGGGGGAGCCACCGGGAGGCGGGGGGAGACACGGCGGCGGAGTTCGCGGCACGGCGGTGGCGGGTAGGGCGGAGCTCCGGTCCGCCAGAGGGGGAGATGGAGCGCTAAGCTCCGGCGACGCGAGGTGGAGGGGCCAACCGGCGGAAGAGGAAGGGGGAGCCCAAGGGAGCGACGGCAAGGCCACGACGGGGAGCTGCGGCGAGTCCACGGAGGGGATGAACGGCGAGTCCGCTGCGGGGAGTCACGTCGACGGGAGGGGGCGCTGGGCTCTAGGAAGGGCCAGGGAGAAGGAGGACGACCCGATGGGGAGCGACCCGAGACGGGCAGGGGCGGTGGAAGCATAGCCCCGGGGAGGGGGAAGACCGACAGAACCACGGCCGAGAGGGGCACTACCCGCCGCGAACTGTGTGACGCCCGGGGAGGAGGGGGACGATACAGCTCCGGGGGGGCCACGGCCGGGGAGGGGTAGGAGCGAAGCCGAGGGAGGGGGACTCCGGCGCAGGAGACCTGGAAGAAGAGCCAGGCTGCCCCGCTAGCGGAGCCGACGGCGGCGGGGAGCCACGAAGCGAGAGGAAGGGCGGAGGAGAGGCCCGCTAAGCCAACGCAGCCGGAGGGAGGGCAACTCCAACTAGGGGGGGCGGGGAGGGGAAGACCACTGCTGGGCTAGAGGAGCCCGGGGAGAACCCAGTACCACTGCATGGTGGCTGGGTCCTGCCAGTAGGTCCCCGCCGCCACGGAGGGGTACTCGACGGCGGGCTGCTCGACGGAGAGGGTAGGAGCTACAGGCGCAGAGGGAGGGGGGTTCGAGGATGGCGCGTCGGATGAGGGAACCACGGCCGAGGGGAGGGCCGGCGCGGCGACAGGGGCGTCGGCCTGGCCGGGACCCGACTGCGCCGCGTGCAGGACGTCTGGAAGAACCGGCGGGGGGCCAAGGAGAGAAGGAGCCGGGGGCGGCCGGGGACGTCGAGGACGGCGAAGCCTCCGACGCCGGGATAGGCGTCTGTGCCGCGGCATGGGGGAGATATGATGGCGCCTCCGCACGACGGACACGCGCCGGTCGGGGAATAAGGGGGCACTCCCCAAGGAGGGAGCGCCCGGTGGGAGCTCGGCCGGCCGTAAGGGCCGAGGAGTCCGGCGGAAGAGGAGGAGGTCCGGTTGGGGAGGGGGTACCCAGGGGCGGGCGGCCGCCCGCCGAAGCCGAGGGGGGGGGGGGAGGGGAACCTGTCACGCCCCAGTTCCGGAATACGGGGACGTACACGGCCAGCTACACCGTATAAGGTACGAATACGCTATACGGTGATGACGACGATGATGGTGGTGGCGCTGAAGATGGCGATGATGGTGGCAAGGTGGTCGTGGGGGTGACGGGCGGCCGGAGGTCGGGAGAGTGGCCGGGAGAAGAGTGTGAGGGAGAAGAGAGCTGAGAGAGAGAGAGAAAGGAATTGGGGGAGGGGTTGTGCGGCTGAGAGTGGGTGAGGGGTTAGGTTAGAGAGGGGGGGGGGTAGGTGTATGTAAATAAAATAATAATAACAATAACAATAATAAAAATAAAAGAATAATAATGAGGATAAACTCACATCCAAGTAAACAATAACAAAATTTTAAGAATATCCGAAATTAAAATCCTCAAAATATACCAATACAGTCATATACCTATTTCCAAAATAGGGATCTGACATCCTACCCACCTTACAAAAATTTCGTCCTCGAAATTTCAAAATTATCAAAATAGGGTTTTCAAAACTAGTACATATATATCTGCCATGAAAAACTCTACCCACCTTACAGAAATCAAATAATACAATAAGAAATGAACAAAATCTCAATATGAAAACATCAAGAAAACAATGTCTAACTACACAAGTCAACTCTTAGGGGAAACCCAAAATACCAAGAAATCTCGAAAATCGAAATCTCACCTGCTCGAAATAACTCCATAAGTCAAAATAAGTACAAAATATCGAAAACAGTGTCTGAAAACGTAAAATCCCAACTGCATAAGGAAAAAGAAAATAATAATAATAAATTCGCATAAAATCATAAAATACAGGATATCTGTCTCGAACCGATGACCGTAGTTTTCTAATATCCGAAAAATGTGTGCCATGGTCATTCTTTGCCACGCCATTCGGAATGGCTGCAAAAGATTCATCATGACACTATAATCGAGCGGCTGCAACTTTCGTTACCACGCCGTCAAGGTATACTAGGGTCACCCGGTACTCCTGACAAATACCCAAAACGAATCAAATCCATAACCCAAATATCTGAATCACTAAAATCACAAAATCTCTAACAATATAACGAGTCCTAGAAAACCATCAAAATTCAAAATCCAGGTGAATCGTAACACACATCCAAAAATATTTTCAATAATAACCACAAGATAGCTTTTCTAGGAAAATACTCCATATCCGTAGGAAAATACTCCAAATCAAGAATCCATATCAAAATATAATGTATAGAAGGTATATCTATAATTAAAATAATATCTGAAATATATAATCATGAGTGCAGAATTGTCCGGAATCGAGGAAGCCGAATCGATACAAGAATATCCCTCGGATACTCAACAAATGTTAAAATATCCAATCTCAGAGTCCTGATGAAGTCTTCAGTCCGCAGCAATCCAGCCAACGCTCGAAGAGGACGATAATGAAACTAAGTCAACACGAAGTCAACGCACGAAATGGATAACATGAAATCAAACAAGGTGAAACACCGGTAGAGAGTACAGAACCCAAGATAAATAATCATGTAACCCAAATGGAGATAAGATAAGATCTTCATCGGATAAAACGATCGACATGACCAACTATAGGATCATATCTATCAAACAAGGATCAGAGGTAGATAACACGAATAAGACATGGCCAAGCATGATAGGACCAAGTAGAGATGAGGACCAGTTCACAGGTTCAAGGGAGCGAAGGACAAGTGTAACAAATGGGAATACCAAGGAATAGTGGACTGAGATCAATAATCATGTGATACCCAACAATATCTCAAAACGAGACCTGCATGGACCACCACTAAAACCATGTCACGCCCCAGTTTCGGAATACGGGGACGTACACGTCCAGCTACACCGTATAAGGTACGAATATGCTATACGGTGATGACGACGATGATGGTGGTGGCGCTGAAGATGGCGATGATGGTGGCAGCGGTAGTCGTGGGGGTGACGGGCAGCCGGAGGTCGGGAGAGTGGCCGGGAGAAGAGTGTGAGGGAGAAGAGAGCTGAGAGAGAGAGAGAGAAAGGAATTGGGGGAGGGGTTGTGCGGCTGAGAGTGGGTGAGGGGTTAGGTTAGAGAGGGGGGGGGGTAGGTGTAGGTAAATAAAATAATAATAACAATAACAATAATAAAAATAAAAGAATAATAATGAGGATAAACTCACATCCAAGTAAACAATAACAAAATTTTAAGAATACCCGAAATTAAAATTCTCAAAATATACCAATACAGTCATATACCTATTTCTAAAATAGGGATCTGAGAGAACCCGAGGAGCTGGGCAGCTCCTTCAAGGGGAAGCCACACCCAAGCCATCCTACCTCTATATTATATATATATATATATATATATATATATATATATATATATATATATATATATATATATATATATATATATATATATATAGGGAGCGGATCAAAAGTCCCCCTTAGAAAACCCCCTAAAAATCACCTCACTCTCAATGTTAATATTAATGTTAATATTAATATTAATGTTAATGTTAATATTATTTTTATTTTTATATTAATGTTAATATTAATGTTAATATTAATTTTAATGTTAAGTTTAATGTTAATTTTAGTATTTAATGTTAATATTAACATTAATATTAACATTAACAATAATATTAACATTAAATTACGGCTGAGAGTGAGGGGATTTTTAGGGGGTTTTCTAAGGGGGGCTTTTGATCCGCTTCCTATATATATATATATATATATATATATATATATATATATATATATATATATATATATATATATATATATATATATTAATAAAAAGAAAACACAAGTAAACGAAAAAATCGAATCAACCGAAAATTGAACCGATTTAATTCGGTTCGGGTTCGGTTTTGCTTGTTCGATTTTCGATTATTCGGTTCGGTTTGAATCGAATTAACCAAATGCTCACCCCTACATCCGACGATTGTACACTGGTCAATAACGTAAGGGAAAAGGGGAGAAATTATTCATGGTTCACCATGAGTTTGATTTTCCACCAACGGGTTCACCATGAGCTTGATTTTCCTTCACTTGGTTTGGGGAACAGAGGAAGGGGAGGAGAATCAAGGTCGCCACTACATGTACTCATCAAGTGGAGGTGAATTAAGGCTCATGGTGAGTACGGATCATTGAATAATTTCTCGAGGAAGAGGATTGATTAATTTATGAGGAAGAAGACGCAGAACTTTGGGGATCGAAACGAAGGTGTTGGCCCATTTGCGACGAAGCAATGTCAACAACTGTTGCAATGAGAGTTGGGCCAACGGCGAGATGATTTGCGGGGTTGGGTCAATGTAGCCCTCGAGCAATGTGCACCGTGTTGGACTCTATCTGCTATTAGAATTGTAGCCACACGGTGCCCGTTAGGGGTGAACGTTTGGTTAACTCGGTTTGAATCGAACCGAAATAGTCAAATATAGTAAAATAAAATTCTAAAAAACCTAACCGGAATTAGCCATAACCGAAATTGAACTGATAAACGATTTTGCGTTTGGGCAAGTTTTATTGGTTAATGGACCGGCCCAAAGTTAGAATTATGGTTAAATTATATTAAACATTTATAATTTTTAGAAAATTTTTGAGTGGCACCCCACTTGGATGGTCTATTTGTGCGATGCACCCCACATTGTTTGTAATATGTATAAGTTATCCTACTTTGAATTTGCTATATGTATAAGTTATCCCACTTTGGACGTTTTTCGTCAGTTCTGACGGATGGACTGTTCATTAAAAAAGTGGGACCAAAATAACCCTCCTTCCATTGCCTTCTTTCCTGACATCACAGCCCCCCCCCTTTTCCGACGTTCTCCCCCCCCCCCCCGACCTCGGCCTGCCCCCTCACTTTCCTCGCCCCTCTCCCCGACCTCGGCCCGCCACCTCCCCGATCACAGCCCTCCTCCCCCTTCTGCGACGTTCGACCCCCCATCCCGACCTCGCCCCGCCCCCTCCCCCCCCTTCCGCGCTCCCCCTGCTGCCGCCCCTTCCCCGTCCAGCAGCAGCAGCGGCGGCGGCGGCAGCAGCAGCGGCGGGGGGCAGCCGGGGGGGGGAGGGGAGGAGGAAGAGGGACATTTTCGTCTTTTTGTCTTTTTTAAGGGTCAAACACGGCTAACCGTCAAAACTGACGAAAAAACGTCCAAAGTGGGACTACTTATACATATAGCAAACAATGTGGGATGTACTGCACAAATAGAACATCCAAGTGGGGTGCCACTCAAAAATTTTCTAGTTTTTATACACATGTTTGTTGTATTTCAAAGTTGGATTAATTGTTAAATGATCAAAGTTTGGTTTTAAAATGTATACATAGAATTGTTGTTTTCAAAATATATAAAATATATATACATTTTAAAACAAATTAAGGGTATTTAATAATTGTATGATTCTTATTTGGTTTCCAGTGTTGGATTGAAACCTAAAATCGAAGCCGAATAAGTAATTTTAGTATTTTTAAAACTGAAACTGAACCGATTTTTTTTTCCAAACCGTTTTCAAAACTGTATAACTATATAAGTATTTTGGATTTCTTAAAATTGTTTTCAAAACTATATATGTATCTTGTCGATTTTAAATTTCAAAGCGTGTTTTCAAAGCTCGAAACCAAAACCCTCCATACCCAAAATCGAAAATCGGAACTAAATTGGAAAACGAAATCGAATTGCTTATATCAATTAAGGTCGATTTTTAATTTTTGACCTAGAAATCTTCAGCCCTAACTATCAGCATCATCCACTCCCCTTACCTGAAAAATCACGGGTTGGGTTAGCCCCAATTGGTTTTTGTATGCTCATAGTTCAGTCTGATTTGGATCTTCTTTTAAGTTTTTTCCTGTCCAATTCGAGGTTTAGAAATTAAAAAAAATATTTGGAATCGAACCAGCCAGAGTGTACCAAAATAATTTTTTCGGTTTTAAATTATGATTGTTCATTGACAATTATTTGAGTATTAAAATAAAGGTAAAATAAATTGATAGTGGATTATGTCAATCATACCAAATCAAACCGAGATCGATGGTTTGTATTGGTTAGATTCTACAAGTACCGACGATACGGTTATTAATTTTAAAGAAATGAAATATGACAATTGGTTCGGACTTGGACCTAAAAACTGAACCAAATCGGACAATGTTCACCCCTAACGACTTTGGCTTAGGGGTGAGTATTCGGTTTATTCGGTTCCAACCGAACCGAATAACCGAAAATCGAATTGGACCGAAACCGAATAAGCAAAACCGAAAAGGAACCGAATTGGTCAATAACCGAACCGAACCGAATTAAATCGGTTCGATTTTCGGTTTATTCGGTTTTTGGATTTTTTGTGTATTTTTTTTGTTAATATATTTAATAACTAAATATATCTAGATATATTTATTATATACCTATATTATATACCTCTCTATATATATACCTATAGTATATACCTATAATTAATACCTATAATATATATATATATATATATATATATATATATATATATTGGCGTGGGATAGAATGTGGCGTCCCGTGCATGAAAACTCATCGGCTAGGGCGTCGCACGGGCGGTCGAGGACCGGCACCATTCTACCACGGGTATAAACGACGGCTGACCACGCGGCCTGTCGTGTGGCGCCCAATGGGCGTCGGAAAGACGTCGTAAGGGCGTCGTGCGCATAGAACGGGTGGCTGGGTGGAACCGGCTGTCGTAGGCGTCGTGAAGACGTCGGGGGCGCCTTCGGCGTCGTGGGCTAAGCGAGGCGTTGAGTTGTTGGCGTCGAAAGACGTCGGCCGTCCCGTGAGGCTCTGGAGCGCGCGGAGTGCGCGAGACGTACGTGCCGGACGATGATCAAAAAGCCAGTACGGACATGATCCGCACGAAGAGTCCGAAGCGACATGACGACCGGCTAAAAATTGGGTGCGGGGAGACACACGATTTAACTGAGCTCGCACGTGCTGAAAAAAAAAAAGAATATATATATATATATATATATATATATATATATATATATATATATATATATATATATATATATATATATATATATATATATATATAAACTAAATTTTCTTATTCGGTTTTGGACCGAAACCGAAACTGAAACCCAAAATCGAAACCGAAACCGAATAAGAAAATTTAGTATTTTCAAAACCGAAACCGAACCGATTTTTTTAAACCGAACCGAATCTCTTATTCGGTTCGATTTTTGATTCAAAACCGAATAATGCTCACCTCTACTTTGGCTCCTCAAGGAATATGTTGATTTGTTGTTTGTGCATCATTTTGGACCAGAGAATGCACCCGGAGGATCTCCATTAGGACCATAAGAAATAATTGGACATATCATAAGATATTCTAAAGCAGCTAAACGATATTGTTGTCATGTTGGTGTTGGAATTATTCAATAATTAAGGGGCCACACATGTAAAATTAATTGTGTTTAGGCTATCTAAATAATTAAGTCAAATTAAAGTGGTCTATTTGGAAATTGACTTAAGGGTATATATAATTGTCATGGAATTAATGTGTAGATACCAAATTAGAAATGTCAAAACATATAAATGTATGTGTTCATTAGGGTTATGGTCCCCAACTTATACAGCCACCAAAAGAGAGGTTTTATTTTTTTTCTCTTCTACATCCCTATCAACAGAAAGAGAGGGACAAAGAAGTTGGATTCATCTTTGTTATTAAGGGTCGTAGCAAGTTGGAAGATCGAACCCCACAAAAGGACGACCGCTTCAAGATCCATCAAGCCTAGCAATGAATTCAGGTACGCTTCCGCAATTTAATTTATGTTCTTCATCTCATGAACCGACATGATACAATAAATTTCTAACAAGTGGTATCAAAGCCTTCCTGTTTGATTTATGAGGGTGAAGTTTCAGAATCAATTTTTTTGTTATTGTTTAGAAATCATAGATCCTTCATTCTAATTTTAATTTAGGGTTCCAATGGTTCATAAAATAAAATTTATGATACACGAATATTAGATCTACAGTTTCTCAATAACTGATTTCTTGATCCTGTGATGCACAAGAAGAATTTTTTTTTAGATATTTGTTCCGGCCAGATCATGCTGGACATGTATCCAAACGATACATCCATAATTAATGGACTAGGATGGCACTTATGTTTGTGTTGTTTGATCAAAATTGTTGGCAGTACTTGTCACGACCCGCACCCGCTTTTCGGATACGAGATGTGTCCAAGTCCAGCCTACGCCGCAGCGTCGACGGTAGAACGCTGTCTAGCACATAAACAAGTCACATAATCTAACAAGGCAGTCTAGATCTCATTCACAAGATATGATACAATCCACTAACACAAATGAAACTGAATAATGAATGATAATATAAATAGAGTATCCAGTTTATCAAGAATTTTCAGTTACGTCCGGTGGACACAAATGCACTACCAATAGACGATAATAACATAGAAACATGGAAATGAAATAACTGAGTCCAAACTGTCAAAAGTACCCTCAGCTGTAGTGGCACCGTGGTCCAATGCTAGCTCCAACTGCTCGTGTGCACCTGGCTCAATACTCGGCTAAACCTGAAGAGATCATCAGGTCCTCAGAGGACTAGCAAGATACATAATATACAAGCCAACATGTAATAGTACAAATATACAGAGAAGTAAAGAACAATCAAGGATATCCAACGAGACAAAATGAACCAAGACACAAGATCTAAACACAAGGATCCTAAGACACTGGCATGCCATACTAGAAATGGCTAATAGGTCAAAGCTATAGACTGCAGTCAAGACAAGTACTCACAATCTATAGTGTCTCAATCGCAGTCAAGGCAAGTACTCACAACCAAGACAATAGCCAATCCTAGTATAAAATCCTATAGACCGTAGTCAAGGTAAGTACTCACAATCTATAGAATGTCAAGTCAAGTCCTACTCAAGTCATGTCAAGTCAAGTCAAGTTATAATCAAGTCAAGGAAATCATAGTGTAGGACTAGACGACTCTATCAAGGAAAACATATGAACTAACATGGTGTAACAGATAGAGATATCATAACAGAAAGGAACAAGAATGTGCAGACAACTAGAAACATGCAAAGTAAAACTATAACAGGGTGAGTGTACTAGACATGGAATAAAGCAATCACGAATGTAAGGAAAAGAACCGCAGTGAGATGATGAACATGAATATAAATTATACTGTACAAGTTGGCAAGGTATACTTGCCTGGGGGTTGCACGGAGAACCAACAATGTATCGCGAATCACAAGTCAGAAAGTCCAAGTCATCACAACTGTCTCCGAAAGCTGAAATAAACGTTACCAACATTCTCAGAATAGTCAAATTAGTTAGGATTGTCTGTCCTTAAGTCCAATTCTGGACACAGGGGCAAAACTGTAATTTTGGACCAAAACGATGTCCGTCGTTGGACCCGCTTTGTACCGAAAAACGTGCTAGAGTCAATGGTCTCTAAAGTCGTCAAACTATATATCAACAGGTCCGATTTTCCGATACGAACTCAACCGCATGTCCAAAGTTGGATTCCGGCGGGCCGTGCACAAAATCACTCGTTGAGTCGGATCGTGGGGCCCGTAAAACGGTGGTCCGATTCAACTGTCTTAGAATTGGACCAAACTTGGCATACAGGACCAGAAAAACGATACGGTCCTGATAGCACAAGTTTTGTCTCGATCTGATGAGCGTGCACAAAGTCATTGGGAAATTTTCACAGAGGCCGATACGGTGAATTTCGACGGATACGCATCAAATTCGTCGCGCACACGCGACTAATTCGAATTCCGTCAAAGCCCACACGTCCGCAATATCCGTACGCGCTTTTCGATGCTTACGGTGCGCGACCACGTCGCCCAGATTGGCAGAACGCACGTCGTATCGAAGGTTTTTTTTATTTTCTATTGTTTTGAAAAACAGTTTTTTGGTCAATTTGGGTTGCCGATATCTCGGCGATTAGTCGATCAAATCGACTTCCGTAAATTGGGTCTTACAGCCCTATAGGTTTTCTAGGTCTGTCTTTAAGTTGATTTGGGAAATTTCTAGTATTGGGTTCAGAATTTCGTTTCGAAATCACGGGTTGGGGTCGGGTTCACTGTTCTGTGTTTGGACAGTTTTCCGTGGTTTCGTGATTCGATTCTCTTAGCGATCGATGTCGTATAACTCTACCTACTTGATGGGGATGAAAGAGGGTCATGTAACCTCTATGTAGAAATTTCTGGATCGCGAATTCATCTAACATAGACGAAGAAATAGGACACGAAAATAGGGTACCTGGAGTTCTCGAAGAACAAGGGATGCTCTTTCTCTGTCGAGTTGCGCATCTTTTCGGTGGTGTGATGGTCGACAGTGGCGTGCAGGCGGTTGGGTAGGAGCGCGGGGGTGTCAGCGAGGCACTGGGCTTCATGTTTAGGGTTTATGAGTTCCTCCTCCCTCGATCTCTCACTTATATGGATACGAGCGGCGCGGGGGTGTCTACTGACTTGGAAGAAAGGTCGGGTCGGGGTCTCCTGTCGGGGCTCAGCTGCATGACGTCTGGCTTGGTTGGGCTGGGATTTTACTTGTGTGGCCTCGTTTGGACTGGGATTTACTTAGGATTGCCTGGGCTTAGCTGCTCTTCATGTGGTCTGCTGCCCAACTGGGCTGGGCTAGGCCTTGCTGGCTTGGGGCTTGTGGGTGTTGGGCTTGTCGGGCCGGGCTGCTTTCTCATCTTATACTTATTTATAATTTAGGTACATATATTTATATATAGACCTATATACATATACAATTATATATATATATATATATATATATATATATATATATATATATATATATATATATATATATATATATATATATATTTATACAATTATATATATATATATATATATATATATATATATATATATATATATATATATATATATATATATATATATATTTTATTTTTTTTATTTATATATATATATATATATATAGATATATATATATATATATATATATATATATATATATATTATATATATATATATATATATATATATATATATATATTTATATACATATGCGTATTTACATATATATATACTCACACACCTATTCTTATATATATTTATCTATACATACACACATATATCTATATATCCACACATCCATATACACGTATATTTATTTATACATGCACATATATATATATCTATATATACACACATCCATAAATAAATACTCAATTAACTAATAATAATAATATCTAATAGTAATAAATATATTTATTTAATACCACAAAAATAATAAAATAATACTTAACTGGTGGTTTGGTGAATCCATACTACTCACCCTTATCCGGGTCCAGAAAATTGTACAAATATTGTTAAACAATATTTAATAATAAAAATACCAAATTTTTGTACAAATATTCAAATAATTAAAATGTACATCAATCCTAAAATAATTTAAAAAATATTTGTACACACATAAAATATGCCTACCTTGTCGTCTTTGGTCTCATTACATACCTACAAAGGCTTGGATTCGGTTCGGGCCCAGCTCGGGCCAAGTTGGTGCAATCGGGTCATCTAAAATCAATATATCTAATTTAATAAGTAAATAATTCATTGGTGGGAGTTAAGTCGCAACTTAGCCTGTTTTTTCTAGTTGGAACACACTTATGGCTGGGTCTTCCTTGGTATGGCTAATACACTAGTCAAGGCACGCCACTGCACTATCCGTGCTATGATTCCTAGTCGTCTGGTACTCCAAAACTCAACCCTGGCTAAAGTCATCTCCCGTAATAATGTTTTAAATAATTATTTATAAAATTCTAGAAATTACCATTTAAATCAAATAAATAATAATAATAATATTTCAAAAAAAAAATCGGGAAGAGGAGTTACAGTACTACACATGGTGGATTATAATTTATGGTAGAATATAATTTATATATTTTCTTAGTGTTGTACTAGATGGCTAAATAAAAAGAACAACTATTGGATCTTGTCTTCTACTTCTGAGTTGTTTCCGTATATAAACAACTGTTCCAACATGTTTGTACATCATAATTTATTTATTTTATTTTTTGCATACATGGTTCTCCATTGCTTACAAGTGCATTGATTTGCTGTCCATCCTTTGTTGATTTGATCGTCATATTAAGAAAATCTTGATAGAATTCATAATTTATGTACAGTAATGATCTCTCAGTTCATGCTTAAATATTAGATATGGACGCATGTGATAATATGGAATGTCGGTTAGATTCCAATTACTCATGCTGATAGATATTTGGTGTTACTCAATTTAGAGTGTTTTCCAATCTAAGTTGATCATTGGAGGACAATTGGAATCAAATATAGACAATTTTATGTTTGGCATAAATTTAGTTTCCAATAAATTTATGTTCTAAGTCGTATATTTGATGTAATCTATTGACGTACATATCTTCAGCATATTATTTTAATATAATCTTTATGGGTTATTTGAAGCAATCTATTGGTCCATATCTTCAGTAAAATATTACGTAAATTTTATTATGTTGACAATGCTCAATTTAGTCAAATTAAGAATATTTGTTTGAATCATGTAAAGAGATTCACATGCTTATAATTATCTTATTTGAGTTATAATATTTTAATTATGCATGTACATAAAGTTTTGGACATGATTCGGTTTTGTAAAATTTAGTTAACATTTAAAATTTTTTTTTGGTACCTTTTGTGACTAGCAATAGTCGTCTAATATTCTAAATAGACCCATTGAAACAAGATGTTGCCAAAGTGACCTCTCTTTGTAAATAGTTTATGAGGGATGTTAGATGTTTGTGTGTGTAAATTCATGCGAGTATTAGCCGTCCCAAAGAAAGGTTAATACTTGGCCGAATTGTACACATACTTGTGGTGATAAATGTGAGACAATTATACGGTTTACATGTGAATAATAACCAGATCCAAAGATAGGCTTATTATTTTACATGACTTATTGCTAACGTTTGATCATTACACCAAGAATACCACTTGCAGTTAATATCACTGTCCAAAGACTTGATATTAATGATGTACTAGGTATCTTGAGATGGGGTTCACCATTATTTGAATTTGTTTGACTATATTTTACGCTTTGATTATTTGTTAGAGCATGTTTATTTTTTGTTGCTTTGTTCTCTTTACAGTTAATGTTGTTAAAATATCTGCCAATAAGATTTTAATTTTCATGTTTAACGGGATAAACTTTAAGGGCAAAAAGAAATGAATAAAGTAGCTGCTAAGGGTTCAAATCAAAAGAAACAACAATATAAAACTAAGGGTTGTTCTTTTGTGATAATACATGACACATAAGGAAGAAATATACAAAGTACCACGCATGGCGTACAAAAAAAAGTACATTTCTAAATTTGATCTGTTCTGAGATTAATTTAGATTTAGTACCAAGAAACTCATGGTAGTTAGATTCTGGTGGGACTACCCACATTAATGTTCTAGGCAAGGTTGTCCGAGTTACCGAAAGTCAATTGATGGTGAAAGATACATCTATGTGAGTGACGAAAATTCGGTAAAAGTGAAAGCAATAGGACATTTTAGGTTATTTGTAGGAACCGATTATTATTTGGATTTGATATACACTTTTATTGTACCGTCTTTTAGACGAAATTCAGTTTTAGTTTCCTTAATGGACAAATCCGGTTATCATTGTTCATTTGGAAACAATAAGTTTAGTCTATCTTTAAATTTAAATATTATAGGTAACAGTTCCCTTAAGGTTTATGATAACCTATATTCAGTTGAAACTATTGCATCTTATAATGAAACCTTGCAAGTGAAGTCATGTGGTACTAAACGCAAATTAACAATATATATATATATATATATATATATATATATATATATATATATATATATATATATATATATTTAGCCTCATTATGACATAAGCATTATGTCACTTCTCTAGAAATAGAGTTGAACGATTTGTGTCTGATGAGATTTGGATTCCATTGACTTTATAGAATTTAATGTTTATATTGAATGTGTAATGGGAAGACAGACCAAAGTTAAATTATAAGCAGCTGCTTTATTGGTTATGCTACAGATTAAAGGGTTGATAATTATACAATCCCACACGAAGACTTTTTTTTTGAGACGAGAAGTGTAATATTTTTTGAGGATATTGAGTTTGGGGGAGAAATAAAGTCCGGATCATTGTCTTTGAGAAGGAATCAATTACGATTCCTACTATCACTTTTGACGATGTGCATGATTCTATACCTGTCATGAGCAAGAAGTGAATTCAGAGCCTCAATAAGACAATGTCGAATTACCTCTATAAGTCGTTGTTGAGACACCTTAACAACGACAACGTAGCGGTACCCCATTCAAGATAAGATAATTATTCCTAAGGAACAAACTCAACAACCTCAAGAACCGGTAATATTAAAATGGTCCACCAGAGAAAGGAGAAATATAATTTTCGATAATATTGTCATATTTCTCTAGGAACGTGAGAAAGACTGTGGATACTGGAAGATGATCTAATCAACTTCTGTCAGGCCATGGAAAGTTCCAGTTCTCAAAGTGGATTGATACAATAAATAAGGAGTATAAGTTCATGCAAGACAATAAAGTTTAAGAACTTGTCCCATTACTAAAAGGTATGAAATCCATTGGTTACAAATGGACATTTAGAACCAAGAAGGATTCGAAGGGTCATGTGGAGAAGTATAAAGTATATTTTATAACTAGTGACTTTACTCAAAATTTTGGAATTGATTTTAAAGAGTTTTTCTCTTTGGTATCTTTGAAAAACCGCTTTAAAACAGTCATAGCACATGTTGCACATTTTGACCTTGAGTTACATCAAATGGATGTTAAAACGGCGTTTCTCAATAGTAACATTGACGAAACTATTTATATGCTGCAGCCAGAAAACTTTGTGTCGAAAGATCCAAATAATATGGTTTGCAAATTGACAAATTCATTTATGGACTCAAGCAAGCTTTTCGTCAGTGGTACTATAAATTTTACCAAGTTGTTACCTCGTTTGATTTTGAGGTTAACATTGTTGAAGATTGTGTGTATCATAAATTCAGTGGGAGTCAAAATATTTTTTTTGTTTTGTATGTTGATGACATACTGCTTACCACAAATGATATAGGCATATTACATGACACTGAAAAATTTCTATCAAATAACTTTGAGATGAAAGTTCTTGGTGACGCCTCTTTTGTATTAGGAATTCAAATACACCGAGATCGTTCTCGAGGTATTCTTAGATTATCACAAAAGAGCTATATCGATAAACTGCTTAAAAGATTTGGCATGCAGGAATGCAAACCAGGTGACACCCCAGTCGCTAAAGGAGACAAGTTCAGTCTCAATCAGTGCCCTAAGAATAGCCTTGAAATTAATAAAATACAATAGATTTTTTCTTCATGATCAGTTGTAGGGAGTCTAATGTATGCTCAAGTATGTACGCGTCAGGATATTGCGTACATATTAGAATGTTAGGCAGATATTTAAGCAAATATGGATGGATCATTGGGTAGCATCCAAACTACTTAAGTAATAGAGAACAAAAAATTATATGCTCTTTGTAGGAGATCGGATAATTCTGGTGATCGTAAGGTATTCCGACTCCGATTTTGTTGGATGTCAACACAGTAAGAGATCCTGTAAGCCCCTGTTTTTCAAAATTTTATTTAATTAGTGTTTATTAATTTTTAGTGTCAATTTTAGCCTTAAAATAATTATTTAGATTTTTAGGAATTTTTTTAGAATTTTTAAATAATTTTTAAATGAGTTTTATATATTAAAATATTAATTTGCAAATTTCTAAAATGTTTTAATCGATTTTTGTAATTAATTAGATTGTTTAAATATCATTTTGTAAATTTTAGAATTGATTTAATATGGTTTTGTAATTTATTGAATTGTTTCGATATCAATTTGCAATTTCTTAAATGTTTTAAACTGCGGAATGCAAATTATTATTTGCATTTACAAACTGTGGGGACTATTGTGTAATAACCTAAATCTAGGGGGACCTAAGTGCTAAATTCCTACCCACCCCCCTGCCCGACGACCGACGATCGACGACCGGCTGCCCCCGCCATTTCCGGCTGCCCCGACCGACCTAGAACCGCCCCAACCCTCTATTTAAACCCCCCTTCGACTCCAAGTCCTGACCCTAACCCTAAAACCCCACCACAGCCGCCCTAGCCACCGCCCTGCACCCATCTTCCCCGACGAACGTCGTCGGAACCCTAGATCTAGGATTCCAGCCACCCTAGGCCACGTCCCGACGAGCCACCACCACCAATCGACTCGTCGGAGCAAAGCGACTCAGCCCTAATTTTCTCCGACGACCCCGACGTCTCCTCCGCCCTATCGCAGCCGCAACAGCAACCTCCACTGGACACGTACATGTCCCTTGAACCCTGTGTCGTTCTGTGTCTCGTGAACACGACCCCAGACGCGCCTAGAGACGAGCATTCATATGTAGGTTCGGACACGCAGAAATCGACTCGTGCGTGTCGTGCTAGCCTAGGACACGAGAAATCCTGTGTCACTAACTGTCCGGACACAGGATCGAGTTTATTATTTTTTTTATGTGTTAATTATTTCGAACCTAAATAAAACTAAACCAAATCCTAACTCTAACACAAGGTACGGGCCGACCCCCTGGCCAGCCTGACCGCACCCGAGACCCGACCCCCCGCTGGGCCGAGTTCGAGTCTCCCCCCCCCTGTGTGCTGTTGTTTCTTTTCCTTTTTCTTTTTCTTTTGTTTTATTATTTACATGTATATATATATATGTATATATGTATATATGTATTTATTATTATATACTGTTATATAAGTATATACATACAGTATTTATGTTTGTGTATATATATATATATATTATATTTAGTATTCTTATTTATATATATATATATATATATATATATATATGTATATGTATTTCTTTATGTATATGTATATTATTATATATTATATTTACTGTTTTCTTATACATATATATATATTATGTTTATATTTATATGTATATATTATATATTTATTCCTTTATGTATATATATTTATTTTTCTATATGTATACATATATGTTATATATGTATATGTATGTATACATAACTATTTAGCCTAAGTAATTTACGTAATATTGTACATATGTATATTTTTAATATATGTAAATATACTTGTCATATTTTTATAACTACTATGTATAATTTTATCCTATTAAAATATTAGTATTTATTAAGTATTTGTACGACTTTGTATTTTTTGTATATTTAAATTACTGCAACCATTTGGTGTCCAAGCCTAGCATAGGTTTTTGGGCCCAAATGTATTTTCACACATTCAAGACCTGTACAAGTCATATTGGACTTGATTCATGGCCTTGGGTCCTGTATTTGAACTTTGGTTCAAATTATGTACATGGACAAAATACGCAGATAATTAATTATTTAATTTCAATAGTGTGTAATGCTGTTTTTGATTTTCTAAAAATACTTAAAGTACTACTAAAATTCTGGAAAAATAGTATTTAGATACTATGTTAATTTAGCTAACTTAGTATAATTTTTATAGTATTTAAATTACAGTTTTGCCACTAGTTTGGCTTATGGAACCAAAACTCATTTTCTGTATACTTAGGAAAACTGATTTTTATAAAATATTTGTACTGGTTAATAAATTCCAGAAAAATTATAATTAATTTCTATGATTAACTAGGATCATTTTGGTACTTTACTTTAAGTAAAACTAGGCTTTTTGTCTATCTAAAAAATTATTAGAACTCAATGATCTTTTGATTTATTTATTGATTAATTACGACTTGTAACTTTTTGTGTTATTTTGAGTTTTAGCCGTGTTGAACCCCACCCCTCACTAGTGTAAAGACCCTAGAAAGTTAGTTAAAGTAGTGTGTCACCCCACATTGGTCTCCTATGCTAAAATCATTATTTTGGCTAGGTGCCCAGTCACAAGTCGTGTTTCACAGATTAGTGTCTTAGCGTTTTAGCTTAGTGTAAAAGCTAAGTTTATGTATTTATTTCTACAGTAACGAGTTACCGGACATCCATAGCACTTTTATCGCAGCTTGTTTTCGTTTTGCTAGAGGCAAGTACTTTCTACGAAATTTACATACTGTTAGAACAATAAACTGCGACTTACCAACCATGTTAAATGCTGATCCTTGGGGTAGCAAGTTAGAACTTTACATGTTGTATTACTTTCAGTCTCTACCATGTTTAGGACAGTATCTCATATCTCTCACATGCTTTATATCGTTCTCGTATCTCCCACATGTTATTACTGTTTTCATATCTCTCACATGTTTAAAATAACGGGTTAAGGGGAAACTGCTAGTAGTGTACGTGGTCATGACCCCCTTCTCCGTATGTATTTATCGCGTTCGGAGACATTCTATATGTAACCTTGCCGTAGGTTCTGATCTCGCGTTTGTGTATGGATATACACCGATGCCGTTCGTGCACGTATGTGCATGCCAGAAAAACTTGATATGTGCTGCTGTACATCCTATTCACATATTGACCGATTCATGTACATGCTACAGTTTTAAACTTTTAAACTATATGTTGTCATTCCTAAAAAGAACCAATTAAACCATGATATGCCATGATTCCAGTTTATTACATTCCTGTTCATGCTTTGTATATTTAGTTTGCTAGAAAACAGTACTTGCTCCCGTCCTGACAGGATAACGTTGTAGGTATACTTACTGAGGAGGAGTTGCTCTGTGATTCGTATTATGGAGTCACTGTCGAGGACCCGGTTTTGCCATACGAGGATGTTCCTGCGGGGAGACTCGCCTAGTTTGCGTAGTCACTTGGGATACTTAGTGTAGTCATGTATTAGACTACGTATTTTGTAACTGGACATGTATCCAGTTTTACATTTCAGACTTGTACTTTGGACTTATTTCTATATATAAGATGACTTTTGTGTTTGGAGCATTTATGATTCTTCTTCACTTATAGAACTGTTAGCACATTTAGTCTTATCTTGTTATCTCTAGAACAGCTTACTGCGCTTTATCTTAAGCGTAGGCTGGACATGGCTCGGCCCGGCCCAATAATTTGGGTAACGGGTCGTGACATGTTTTTAGTGGTGGCCCATGCAGGTCGTGACTAAACTGTTTGGGTACGTTATTGTACCAAGCATGCTTGCAATTAGGAACTTAAGGTAATTAGACAACATTAGGAATGACGCTTAGAACACCTAAAGGAATGCTAGGATTGCAACATAGGAAATACATCACATGTTTGCTATTATAATTAGATTTCCTTGCATATGATTGCTTACTTTAAACAAGTCCTTATAAGTCTTTTTTATGTGTAATTTAGATGGTGCTTACTCGTTCATCCCAGTATGTTACACCCGAGAATGGGGCCCTCCATATCCAGTCAGCTGACCAGTTGACTGATACACCTCCACCTACCACATTCCCCCACTCTACAGATCCACAGACCCAGATGCCTCCACCACCTTCCACATTCCAGTCCCAGCAGGCCCCGATACTTCCACCACCCCCTATTACTATACCTATCCAGGCTTCCGTCACACTCGACGGGAACTAGCTGCTCACTCTGATCCAGGGGTTCCTAATAACCCATCAGGAGCAGACTACCCTACTCCGCCAGAGCATGGAGCGTTCTGAGGGACGTCCCGTGGTCCCACCACCTATAGAGCCACGACAGAGAGCGGGGACGATCAAGGACTTCATGGGTCTGAATCCCAAGGAGTTCTCACGGACTGAGGGCATAGTAGTAGCTGATGACTGGCTAGATTCGGTAGAGAGGAAACTTCTGGGAGTTAGGATGCCGGATGACCTCCAGGTCGAGGCAGCGGGATTTCTGCAGATAGACTTAGCAGGAGTCTGGTTCCGGAATGAGCCGTTGTTTGCGAGAGGGAGAGCCACTTGGGATCAGTTCAAGACCTAGTTCAAGAAGAAATTCTTCTCGACCACTGCTAGAGTAGCCATGGGGCTACGATTCCAGAACATCCAGCAGGGGAACCGTTCTGTTGACGAGTATGCGGCAGAGTTTAGTTGCTTGAGCCGTTTCGCTCCTAGTCTGGTTGCAGATCCAGAGGAGATGACCCGTAGGTTTTGCCATGGTCTAGTCCCAGACATTGGCATTCTTATAGCGGCGAACGGTACGACTGACTACTACCAGAGCCTAGAGTTGGCCCGGAGCATCGAGGAGCGTCTTCTGTCTAGCAAGAGGCCGGCTTCTGTACATCATGAGGGACCGTACAAGCGTCAGGATTTCCAGCAGAGAGCACCGACGCCACCCCAGTAGACTTACCGTCCCCCTATATCACATCACCCGACCCCGCCAGTTAGAGCCCCGGGACCTCAGCAGCAGCAGAAGGGGACTATGTGTTCATTCTGTAGAAGGATAGGCCACAACGCTTTCGTTTGTAAGAAGAGGTTAGGGCAGTGTTTAGCTTGTGGGTCTGCCATCCATCAGATTCGGGACTGCCCAGTAGCCAAGGGACCCCAGGGGAAGATTTATAGCCTAGCCCTTGAGCCGGAGCCGGAACAGGTTTCGGGAGGTTAGTTTTGATCGTAGCCTTAGTCATTTGTTGCATTGCTTGCTATGTTAGAATGTTGTAGGGCCTTCAATCCTTGCGAATTTCGAGGACAAATTTTTCAAGGAGGGAAGACTTGTAAGCCCCTGTTTTTCAAAATTTTATTTAATTAGTGTTTATTAATTTTTAGTGTCAATTTTAGCCTTAAAATAATTATTTAGATTTTTAGGAATTTTTTTAGAATTTTTAAATAATTTTTAAATGAGTTTTATATATTAAAAATATCAATTTACAAATTTCTAAAATATTTTAATTGATTTTTGTAATTAATTAGATTGTTTAAATATCATTTTGTAAATTTTAGAATTGATTTAATATGGTTTTGTAATTTATTGAATTGTTTCGATATCAATTTACAATTTCTTAAATATTTTAAACTGCGGAATGCAAATTATTATTTGCATTTACAAACTGTGGGGACTATTGTGTAATAACCTAAATCTAGGGGGACCTAAGTGCTAAATTCCTACCCACCCCCTGCCCGACGACCGACGACCGACGACCGGCTGCCCCCGCCATTTCCGGCTGCCCCGACCGACCTAGAACCGCCCCAACCCTCTATTTAAACCCCCCTCCGACTCCCAGTCCTGACCCTAACCCTAAAACCCCACCACAGCCGCCCTAGCCACCGCCCTGCACCCATCTTCCCCGACGAACGTCGCCGGAACCCTAGATCTAGGATTCCAGCCACCCTAGGCCACGTCCCGACGAGCCACCGCCACCAATCGACTCGCCGGAGCAAGGCGACTCAGCCCTAATTTTCTCCGACGACCCCGACGCCTCCTCCGCCCTGTCGCAGCCGCAACAGCAACCTCCACTGGACACGTACGTGTCCCTTGAACCCTGTGTCGTTCTGTGTCTCGTGAACACGACCCCAGACGCGCCTAGAGACGAGCAGTGCATAGGTAGGTTCGGACACGCAGAAATCGACTCGTGCGTGTCGTGCTAGCCTAGGACACGAGAAATCCTGTGTCACTAACTGTCCGGACACAGGATCGAGTTTATTATTTTTTTATGTGTTAATTATTTCGAACCAAAATAAAACTAAACCAAATCCTAACTCTAACACAAGGCACGGGCCGACCCCCTGGCCAGCCCGACCGCACCCAAGACCCGACCCCCCGCTGGGCCGAGTTCGAGTCTCCCCCCTGTGTGCTGTTGTTTCTTTTCCTTTTTCTTTTCCTTTTGTTTTTCTTTTGTTTTATTATTTACATGTATATATATATATGTATATATGTATATATGTATTTATTATTATATACTGTTATATAAGTATATACATACAGTATTTATGTTTGTGTACATATATATATTATATTTAGTATTCTTATTTATATAATGTATATATATATATATATATATATATATATATATATATATATATATATATATATATATATATATATATATATTCTATATGTATACATATATGTTATATATGTATATGTATTTCTTTATGTATATGTATATTATTATATATTATATTTACTGTTTTTCTTATACATATATATATATATATATATATATATATATATATATATATATATATTATGTTTATATGTATATGTATATATTATATATTTATTCCTTTATGTATATATATTTATTTTTCTATATGTATACATATATGTTATATATGTATATGTATGTATACATAACTATTTAGCCTAAGTAATTTACGTAATATTGTACATATGTATATTTTTAATATATGTAAATATAATTGTCATATTTTTATAACTACTATGTATAATTTTATCCCATTAAAATATTAGTATTTATTAAGTATTTGTACGACTTTGTATTTTTTGTATATTTAAATTACTGCAACCATTTGGTGTCCAAGCCTAGCATGGGTTTTTGGGCCCAAATGTGTTTTCACACATTCAAGACCTGTACAAGTCATATTGGACTTTATTCATGGCCTTGGGTCCTGTATTTGAACTTTAGTTCAAATTATGTACATGGACAAAATACGCAGATAATTAATTATTTAATTTCAATAGTGTGTAATGCTGTTTTTAATTTTCTAAAAATACTTAAAGTACTATTAAAATTCTGGAAAAATAGTATTTGGATACTATGTTAATTTAGCTAACTTAGTATAATTTTTATAGTATTTAAATTACAGTTTTGCCACTAGTTTGGCTTATGGAACCAAAACTTATTTTCTGTATACTTAGGAAAACTGATTTTTATAAAATATTTGTACTGGTTAATAAATTCCAGAAAAATTATAATTAATTTCTATGATTAACTAGGATCATTTTGGTACTTTACTTTAAGTAAAACTAGGCTTTTTGTCTATCTCAAAAATTGTTAGAACTCAATGATCTTTTGATTTATTTATTGATTAATTACGACTTGTAACTTTTTGTGTTATTTTGAGTTTTAGCCGTGTTGAACCCCACCCCTCACTAGTGTAAAGACCCTAGAAAGTTAGTTAAAGTAGTGTGTCACCCCACATTGGTCTCCTATGCTAAAATCATCATTTTCGCTAGGTGCCCAGTCACAAGTCGTGTTTCACAGATTAGTGTCTTAGCATTTTAGCTTAGTGTAAAAGCTAAGTTTATGTATTTATTTCTACAGTAACGAGTTACCGGACATCCATAGCACTTTTATTGCAGCTTATTTTCGCTTTGCTAGAGGCAAGTACTTTCTACGAACTTTATATACTGCTAGAACAATAAACTGCGACTTACCAACCATGTTAAATGCTGATCCTTGGGGTAGCAAGTTAGAACTTTACATGTTGTATTACTTTCAGTCTCTACCATGTTTAGGACAGTATCTCATATCTCTCACATGCTTTATATCGTTCTCGTATCTCCCACATTTTATTACTGTTTTCATATCTCTCACATGTTTAAAATAACGGGTTAAGGGGAAACTGCTAGTAGTGTACGTGATCATGACCCCCTTCTCCATATGTATTTACCGTGCTCGGAGACATTCTATATGTAACCTTGCCGTAGGTTCTGATCTCGCGTTTGTGTATGGATATACACCGATGCCGTTCGTGCACGTATGTGCATGCCAGAAAAACTTGATATGTGCCGCTGTACATCCTATTCACCTATTGACCGATTCACGTACATGCTACAGTTTTAAACTTTTAAACTATATGTTGTCATTCCTAAAAAGAACCAATTAAACCATGATATGCCATGATTCCAGTTTATTATATTCCTGTTCATGCTTTGTATATTTAGTTTGCTAGAAAATAGTACTTGCTCCCGTCCTGACAGGATAACGTTGTAGGTATACTTACTGAGGAGGAGTTGCTCTGTGATTCGTATTATGGAGTCACTACCGAGGACCCAATTTTGCCATACGAGGATGTTCCTGCGGGGATACTCGCCTAGTTTGCGTAGTCACTTGGGATACTTAGTGTAGTCATGTATTAGACTA
Organism: Iris pallida; assembly: GCA_029216955.1. Taxonomy (NCBI): domain Eukaryota; kingdom Viridiplantae; phylum Streptophyta; class Magnoliopsida; order Asparagales; family Iridaceae; genus Iris; species Iris pallida. Next base: position 3,367,791 of record JANAVB010030620.1, read on the forward strand.
CGTATTTTGTAACTGGACATGTATCCAGTTTTACATTTCAGACTTGTACTTTGGACTTATTTCTATATATGAGATGACTTTTGTGTTTGGAGCATTTATGATTCTTCTTCACTTATAGAACTGTTAGCACATTTAGTCTTATCTTGTTATCTCTAGAACAGCTTACTGCGCTTTCTTAAGCGTAGGCTGGACATGGCTCGGCCCGGCCCAACAATTTGGGTAACGGGTCGTGACAGATCCACATCAGGTTATGCTGACTAATGGAGATATATTTTGAATGAGTGTCAAACATGCACTCATAATATCTTCCACCATGGCAGCAAGATTTATAACATGCTGTGGAGCATCTATTAGAGAATATGGTTGCGAAATTTTGTCACAAGGCTGCGCCTACAGTACGGTATTGAAAGACCACTTAAATTATGGTGTGACAATAAATCAGCAGTAATATATTCCAATAATAACAGAAACTTGTATAAGTCAAGGATATTGCCATAAAGTTTCTAGTTGTGAAGGAAAGAATTCAGAATGGTTAAAGTGTCCATATAGCACATTAAAATTATTATCATCCAGGGTCTTTCATGAGCATGCTGCTCATATGGGTGTTATCTCAATCAAGTATATGGCAATATAGTGGGAGTTTGTATTTTATGTATTTGGGTGCTATTTGGTTTTGGACACATTTATGTATTAAAATATTTTGGATATTTATCTGATCAGATATATGGAAATTCAGTTCATTCTGTTTTCATTATGTGTATAAGTATTGATCTCATTAAAGTTAAGGAGGACCAGTTGGAAATAGACATGTATTGATCACATTACGTGTAATTTTCATGCTACGCATCCATGATTGATCTATGTCGTTTAGCTTTATTGGTATATGTGACCATTGATGGTTTAGTTACGCTATATGTGACGAATGCCGCTTTGATCCTATGTTGATATGGTTAATAGACGAGATTGTCCAAATATACCCTAAGGATTAAGATAAAAATTTATGAGCTCACTAAGGTTAACACAATTATAAAGTTACATATGTGGCCCAGTGGGAGATTGTTGGAATTATTTAATTATTAAGGGGCCACACATGTAAAATTAATTGTGTTTAGGCTATCTAAATAATTAAGCCAAATTAAAGTGGTCTATTTGGAAATTGGCTTAAGGGTATAATTGTCATGAAATTAATGTGTAGATACCGGAGATAATTCTAATTTGATGAGGGGCCAAATTAGAAATGTCAAAAAATATAAATATATGTGTTCATTAGGGTTATGGTCCCTAACTTATACGGCCACCAAAAGAGAGATTTTCTCTTTTTTCTCTTCTGCATCCCCATCAACAGAAAGAGAGGGACAAAGAAGTTGGATTCATCTTTGTCATTAAGGATCGTAGCAAGTTGGAAGATCGAACCCCACAAAAGGACGACCGCTTCAAGATCCATCAAGCCTAGCAATGAATTCAAGTACGCTTTCGCAATTTAATTTATGTTCTTCATCTCATGAATCAATATGGTACAATAAATTTCTAACAGTTGGATATTTTAGGCATATTTTTATGCTAGCAAGTAACATACAACGAGAGTACTGTCTACATATATGCCTCGTTTGGTACACTGTAATGTAATCGTAATATAATCAAATTAAAAAATAAAATAAAAATTATTTGATTATATACGATTATGATTACATTATAATGAACCAAATGGGGTCATAGTCGGCAATCTTGAGCCGAAGTTCTTCCACTTGGCCTTGAGCTCAAATTTGTATCTAGTTCAAGCTAGGAACCTTGGAAACTCCGGAAATTGTTGCCTTGTCTACTTGTCAACAACAACTCAAGGTGTTTTGTGGGTCGGATGGCCAGGTCAGATCCGAGATTGGTTGGCCCAGTCGGTATGGTCCTCTATATGGGTCGGACTCGGTTTCCATTTCCACAACCTAACTCGGACCGACCCGGTTTCTTAACCTGGTCGGATTGGGTTTTACACCCCCTCGACACGGAGGTAAGGCCTGGTCCTTTATATGGGGTCGGACTTGGTTCTCTCTCCTACAAGCATATCACCAACCAACCAAGGAGTATACGTCATTTGTCAATACAAGGTCCCCTCCAACCAAGGAGTACACGTCACTTGTCAATACAAGGTCCCCTCTACGGTCCCACCATGTGAGAATCCTTTTATTTTTTATGTTCATAGTGCCACGATATACCAAGCCAAACCATAGTCCATATTTTGAATCTTCATCAAAATATGATTCTTATTAGAAAATTTTTGATTTACCCTCCACTTTTTATGTCAATATTAAGGGTGCACCCCACTGTTTTGCATTAATAAACGACGGCCCCCACTGTTTGCCATTAAAATTGTTTTGATTGAAATCTTAATACAAACAGAACAGTGATACAATATAGGACTTAGATGTAGTCCTAGGAGTACACTTTTGTTTAAGCTGGGTCCTTAGTGCCAATGGAGCGAGTGGTAATGCGTTGACTCCGTTGACCGGCTGACGGCGGTTATCGGTTCTCTGAAGGTGTTGATTACTCTGGGTGCTGGAGCTTGCCGAGAGGAGGAAGACGTTGAGTGTCTAGAACTGCCTCTCCGGTGATTCTCTGTTGTGGATTCTCTGTGAGTCTTATGTTCTGAGTCTCCGTTGTGTGTGAAGGGGATGATCCTTCTATTTATAGTTTTGCAGGCTGGCTGCTCATGCGCGCATGTAGGATGCGCCGGTGTGGGGACGCCACGTGGAGGTTGCTGATGGAGGCGCATGGATGCTGCGCCCTGATCGAGGGGGAGAACTCTTCATACTGCTGTCGTGAGCCGGCACGTAGCAGAGGGAAGATCTTTTCGTTGCTGAAATCTTGGACGAGTTGAGTCAAAAGACACGTGTCGTCGACTCATGGTTCGAAGATCTCGGATTTGGTGGAGAGGAGTGATCTGGTGGGCTGTGCCTTGGATTGGGCGCAGGAGGAGGCTGCGGCTCATAACCTTTAGGAGTTACAAACTATTTGGGGCACATGGCTTTTGAGGCGCATGCAGGCGACTTTCCTTCTGTCTTTCGGGATCAGAGATCAGTCTGGGGTGCATGGCTTTTGAGGCGCATGCTGGTTTGGACGCATGGCCGTAGAGGCGCATGCGGGTGTGGACGCATGGCCGTAGAGGCGCATGCGGGTGGCCACGTGGCAGTAGCCGTCGGAATAGAGTCATGATGATGCTGACGTTGCCGACGCTTCGTTTTCTGAATAAAGCTGTCAACTGTTCAGACTTTGGGAGGCGTGCTGCCAACTCTGTCAGTTCAGCATTTAATGTTGGTGACGTTCGATGGACAGCTGAGTGGGCGCGTCGGTTGGCGTTCCACTCGGTATGGAGATGTGTGGGGGCGCACCCTCTATAATGCGCCGAGTACTGTAGGGCGCGTCTGTGTGATGCGCCTAATGCCGAAGGGCGCGTCCGTGTGATGCGCTGTCTGGCTGGCGCATCGGACATGTCTTTTAATGATGCGGCTGTCTCGCTCTTCGAGTGCTATAAATAGCCGTTTGGCTGAATTCGAGGCGTCCGGTTCATCCATTTAATGTAAATTTATTGCACGGAATTCGGAGGGCCATCCACTTGGCACGTGGATTTGATCTGCCCGGCCTATAAATAGTGGCATGGAGAGAAGATTTGCTTCTCATTCCCTCACGTACTTCCAATATGAACTTGAACATACGGGTGCATTCTGCTGACGAAGTGCTCCCGAGGGTGAAGATGAGACGCTGTGTTGTCTTTGATACACTTGAAGGTGACTGTTACATCCAAAAGACGGAGTCGAGGGCTTCTGAGGCAGGCGGAAGGTGCCTGTTGCATCCAAAGATAGGGATGCTCGAGCCTCGTCTCCGTTATTCCGGAAGAGCCGTAGATCGGAATGGCGGTGCAAGGCTCTCTCTTCCTGTAAAGTGGGGTTTCCCCACTTTGATCGTGTCGAAAGTTGCTCCTTTAGCCGTGGTTTCGATCACGGTCTTCCTTCGGCTTTGGAGGCTCTTTCGAAGCCTCCCCTGGCCACAGCATTTGCGGTGCTCTTCTCTTCCTTGGTTCCAGCCAGAGGGTTAAATGCTTTGTGTCGAAGCATTTATCGGGCGAGCCTGGTTGGAAGAGCGGCACATAACTGGGCTCTGCTCGGCCAGGTGAGCCTGGCTGGAAGAATTTGGCTGAAGGGATGCACATAACTGAGGTGCTGAAGAGATGATGGGATGCGCCTGGATGGAGGCGCATGATATCTGCTGCGCCTCACTGGTGGCGCATAGTGATGCTGCGCCTATCTGGAGACGCATGGTGGCCGCTGCGCTTATCTGAAGGCGCATGATGGCCGCTGGCTGTAGACTTAGGCTCTTTCTTTGTAGAAATTCTCCTTTGTACAACCTTTTCTAGACATGTAATAGACTTTTATATATAAAATGAAAAGTCCTTCAAATGTCTATACTTATTGACTTTGCTGTGAAGTTCTTCGTCTGAGTTCTAGCGCATGTAGTGTCTGGCGCATGGGCTTTCTGGTTGTGAAATTCCATGCTTCTACAAGACCCCCTTCAAAGTTTTCAAAACTTTTGAATAAGTTTTGGAATACTTTGAATAAGAAGCATGGAGGTCAGGGCGCATGATTTCTGGGCGCATGCTTGTTCGGGCGCATGCTCTTCTCAGTTAATGATGATGGTGCCTCGGTAACCGAAAAGATTAATGATGATCTTTTGGTTTTATTTGCTGCTATCCTTGTACAGAACCCGAGGCGACGGCTGAGATCACACGTCATCTGTTCACGCGTGCGACCATGCCCTATAAATAGGTAAGAGTCGGAGAGAGAAAGAGTTCTTCTTCTCTGTGCCTCTGCTTCTTTAGAGTTTCTTCTTCAAAACCCTAACTTCTCCTTCTTCGAGAGAATGGCTCCCAAGACTCCTCGCGGCGCTGCCGGCAAGGGAAGGAGAAAGCGAAGGAGCCCGCGGAAGTTGCGGCGGCTATCGTTCCTCGTCGGCCTGTCGAAGTTCGGCCGGAGGTGGTTGGTAAGTCTCATTGTCCGTACGCCAACGCACATAGGCCTTGAGTCTTTAATGATGTGCCGCGGTCTTTGCCCGCCGACGCGCATGGGTTTAAACCTTGGTGATGCGCTGAGGCTATACTGCTGACGCGCATGGGTTCAAACCCTGATGATGCGCCGAGGCTATGCTGCTGACGCGCATGGGTTTAAACCCTGGTGATGCGCCGCAGTTTTCTCCTTTAGACACATTTGTGTGTTCTCTTCTGACTTTTTTCTGATTTTTTACTAGTGTCGATGGCAATCCCGCCTTTGAGTGAAGTTTTCTTGGAGGCTGCCTTCAACCAAATGGGAGTAGAGCATAACGAGGAAGTGATAAACCCTGCTCAAGATGCTCTTATGCTGGATCAGCCTCCTGAGAGAATGACCCTAATCCGTGAACAGCAGTATTGGTTCCTCAAACGGATGATGGAGCGTAGAGTCATTAAACCCTCCACATCTGATAAAGTGACCTTCCTGAAGCCTGAGTTCCTGTTTGGAGACCGTCTCACTTCTACTGATTCGTCAGTACTGAAGGTCAAGGAGGACTGGTTCTTTACTGCGAATGGAGTGCATATGACTGTTAAGCAACTTGAACGTCAGTGGCCTTTGACGTCCTTCTGTCGCCTTGTTTCCCAGAGGAGAATGTCTTGGGAGCTTACCCCTTCTCAGGGGGGAGCGATGACTGGTGTCATCCAAATTGATTCTACTTCCGACCAAAGGGATGCTTTGACCGTTGTACGGTCTGGGTCTTCTTACACTTGGCGGACTTTACGTCCTGGGAGCCTCTTCAGTGATGTACCCATTGATACGTTTGCTTATAGTGCTTCGACTTTTACACATCGTATGTTTTTGATGGAACGTTCCTACCCGACAGGAGAGTTTCGGGTGGAGGGTTGGTGCCATTACGTCTCCAAATGGGATAAACTGACGCTCTGGATCTTGTCGCGGTTTCAGACTGAGCTCCGAGAGATCGGGTTGACTGCCGCGATCCGTGCTACCCAGGCAGGTGTTGACCTTAATAGGCACATATTCCTCGCACTCCCGGAGATGTTTGATATCCATACCGGGACCTTCTTTACCCCGGTGGGGGAATTAGGGTTCGCACTTCATGAGATGTACGAGATGTCAAAACTCCCTTGGGGGTCGGAACCCTATGAAGAGTACTTTCCCACCAACGAGGAACTTCAAATCCTGGGGGACAGGGCTGAGGAGATGACGGCCGTCTTCAAGGAAGTGGCGAGTCATTATTACTATATGCAGAGACGGGATAGGAACGGGACGCAGCCTCATGTGACCGCTTGGAGAGATCATGTCTTTAGACAAGACAAGGAGGATCCCTCACAATTTTCCACTCCACCGGCGCTCTCTCGTAGCGAAGTGTTGTCCGAAATGAGCAGGTTAGGGGAGAAAAATCCCCGAGGAAATGAGGACCAGCAGTCAGATGCACGCTCCTACAGCTGCTTCTGGCATCTTGCTTATCGGATGTCACCCAAGGCGGTGTTGGCATCCTACCTGATGATATGGCTCCGGGATTGCGTATTTGCGGGCGGATCCGGTACCGTAGAGAGGGTAACCCGAAACTTAATCCTGCCAGCCGTGAAGCTGGTTTTCGGTCGGCGTTTGGCTCTTCTTCCCGCAATGGTATGTAACCTGCAGCGAGGTTTGAGAGAGTTTGCTGGAAATGTGATTCATGACAGAGGCCGAAACAATAACTTCCCGCGCGCCGAACTGCCGTTTCACTATTTGATGGGATGGCTGATTCTGCATCATCCCAGTGTGATGAGCCCAGGCTCAGAAGGAGATTATAAGGCTGGAGATGCATTCCTTCATCGTTTCCATCGGAGGAGCTGGTCGCATACTGGTGTCCCGGTTTGTAGAAAGGTTTTATCCCGTCTTCAGGGTTGGGAGATCACCAAAGTTGGTCCCATCTATTTGGGTTTTGAGGCCAACGAGGATTTACGGGACCTGGGCGAAGGTACTACCACTCTGCCTCAATGGGGATTCCGCTGGTTGCAAAATATCCGGCCGTCCCATCTGGTGTACCGGAACCGGAATCAGTGCTACCTGGAACCGTACTTACCGAGCCGTTTTGCGCGGCAATTTGGTTATGCTCAGATGATGTTGGATAACCCCAGTAATACCCTGGGGTATGTTGGAAGTTTGTTGGACAGTGCACGAGCTTGGCATTACTATAATGCCGGATGTACCGGAGCTCGTTTTACGTTGCCCGTCCCCGATCCGCGGCCGCCCATTCTTTACTCGGCCGCCAAATTTTACTGTGTTATGGCTGCCCCGCCCTCCGGATATGACAGGGAGACCAGCCTTATCGCAGGCACCCAGTTAGCAGCGACTGGGGATACGCCAGGGAAGGCTCGGCCGCATCGTCCGTCAGGGGTGGGTCAACGGAGTGCCCCCTCCGCATCACAAGCAGAACCCTCGGGCGATCGACCGAAACGATGTGCAGATACAGGGGCTGAATCTCTTGTGTCGAAGAAGCAGAAGAAGGCATCGTTACCGACGGTGTCATCGGATTCGGCGTCCGAAGAGGTAAGGACATCCTACTAAATCTGATTTTGGTTCCGCCACTTACGAGATCCCATCTTCTTTTGTAGGAGCCGCTAAAAAGAAAACCTCGTACTCCAAAGTCGGGTGGGAGTAGGCGAGAAGAGATGGCGAGCTCGTCTGGAGTGCGTATCCCGCCGACAATGATGTCTCTCATGGAGGAAGATCCGGAGGATACTGTTATCGTGGAGGTTCCGGTCAGGAGGGAACCTGAGGGTGCAGCAGCTTCCGAGGTGGCGAAGGCCACAGCGGAGGCTTCACATATCGAAGGTTTAGCAAGTGCGCAGCTTCCTGGTGATGAAGAGGAATGGAGTTCATCATCTTCCGATGACACCGCTCCGGAGCTGCAGGAGTCTGTTGAGGGGGCAGCAGAAGCAGTGGGGATAGAGGAGAGGGTTGATTCCCCTCCTGGTCATGATGAAGGGAGGTCGGCTGAATCATTGCCGAATCCTACCTTGGCTTCAACCATTGTCACGCCCCGATTCCGTAGAATCGATAGTCGTCCCCCGGGCGTGATGCCGTGCAAGCCTAAGTTGCGCTTGCACAAGGCATAGTCATAATTGTTATCCGAAACACAACAACAGCAAAATGCGCAGAGTAAATTGAACACACATTATAGAGACAGAAACATAAGCTTTATTGATAATGAACATCATATTACAGACTCGATACAAAGGTACCGCGCGGGCTTCTTACAACTGACTCTAATACAAAGTAGACGTCGATGAGATAGCCATTACATACATTCATCCCTTGATTACAACCAAAATTACAAAACACCTGGGATGGTGGGAAGGCGCTCCATCTGTCTTCGATCTTCAACAGCGGAGTCTTCAAAAGAGTCGATCCAAGCTTCAATGCACGGACGAAGCTTCAAAACACACGAGCGTTGCCTCCCTTTACGTAGCACGCCTTTCCAGATCTATCGCACCTGTATAGAGAGCGAGGATCAGTACAATCAACATGTACTGGCGAGTGGCTAATTAATTTCCAGGCTCTCATTTGGTTCAAGAATTTGATAAAATCATACAACTTGCTTTTAGTGGTCTTTCTAACCATCCTGGGTATTTTCATAAGAAGCATTAAGTTATACCAAGGTTTCTTCCGGCGGAGCGCGCCGTGCGACATAAAACTTACCATGTTAGCTGATAGCAATTTATATCAAGTGTTTGTTATGGGATTGGCCTAACCAGCCGCCTTGGACGTAGCCTGGTAATACGGGACCCCTGCAACGCAGGTAGCGAGCCCCGATGCAAGTCCCCGTCTTACCGATTGCCTTTCCAGCGTTGCCTAACCAGCGCGGCTACAACCAGTTTCTTCCTAGGCCGAGACGGTCCCGTGGCCCCGGAATTCCGCTCGAAGAAACCACCCCTTGTCGACAAGTTGTCCAAGTTCATAGGGTTAACATAGAGTGTTTTAGGATACCGTTGGGGCTTGTTATGTGATCAATTCATTCACTTGGTTGTTTTGCAGGCATGAATTTATTTCTATCTCTTTTCAACACAACGCATTTGTTATTCACTTCTAACACACAAGACTTGTTTTCTGCAAGCGAATCATTAAATTTTAGTAACATTACCCGAGTTCTCATTTGAAATAGAGGGTCGAGACGAAGGGGGTCAGCCACTCACCTTGAGTTTTTGCTTGAGCGAGGGACTTGTTGGCTGCGCTAGACGTCGCCTACGCGATCACCTGAAATCGCACAAGCAACCGATTAGAACACTGTATTATGCAAGAGTTCGATAGAAAATGCGAGCTCGAATGTAAACCATGAAAACCATCGAAAACATTCACGAAAACGCATTCGGAAAAACCAAAGCCAAAACCAATGCAAGCGGCGTGAAAAGCAGAGCAACGGGAGGTCTCTCCCGACTCAGCCGCAAAGTCAATCCTCGAGACGCAACCCGCTGAATATGGGACTTGGTTCCGAAGAAGCCATTCCATAACGTGGAATGGATCTTAATTCAACCGTTCCCGTTCGATCGATTCGATCGATCCCGACCTATCGGTCCCGACCGAGTCGATAGCGACAGTGTTCCTTTCTCGCGCACCCCGTGGACGGACAACGGGGCACGATGTAGGGACGGGGCACTACACCATAACCAACTAAAAATAAGTTTCGTCCTCGAAACTTAAGAACAGAACCTACCTCTATGAAAACAATGAAGGGAACTTTTCCTTCATCTCAGACTCGAGTTCCCATGTCGACTCTTCTGCCGCATGGTTCCTCCAAAGTACGCGAACGAGAGGGATCGTCCGATTCCGCAGCAGCTTATCCTTGCGTTCTAAGATTTGAACTGGCACTTCGACGTAGGATAAGTCGGACTTTAGCTCCAGCTGGCCAAAATCCACCACGTGGCTAGGGTCGTGCACGTACTTCCGCAGCTGGGAGACGTGGAAGACGTTGTGCACACCTTCGAGCGCCGGCGGTAGGGCAATTTTATAGGCCACTGGGGCGACCCGCTCAAGTATTTCGAACGGCCCAACAAATCTCGGACTCAGCTTCCCCTTCACGCCGAACCGAGTAACTCCTCGCATAGGCGACACCTTCAGGAACACATGGTCGCCCACCTGGAACTCAAGCGGTCTTCGATGGGTGTCGGCGTAGCTCTTTTGCCGACTCTGTGCAATCTTCAGTCTTTCCCGAATGAGCTTGACCTTCTTCACGGTCTGTTCCACCAGTTCTGGGCCGAGTATCTGCCGTTCCCCGACTTCATCCCAACAAATGGGCGATCTGCACTTCCGGCCGTACAAAGCTTCATACGGCGCCATTTGGATGCTGGACTGGTAGCTATTGTTATATGCAAATTCCGCCAACGGTAAGTGGACGTCCCAGCTTGATTTGAAGTCGATTGCGCAGAGCCGTAGCATGTCTTCGAGAATCTGATTAACGCGCTCCGTTTGGCCGTCGGTCTGTGGATGGTAAGCTGAACTAAACTGCAACTTGGTACCCAGCGCCGACTGAAGGCTACTCCAGAATCGCGACATGAACCGTGAATCCCGATCAGAGACGATGGATACTGGAACTCCGTGCAGCCGTACGATCTCGTCAAGATAAATCTGCGCCAGCCGATCAACGCTCCAAGTAACTTTAATGGCAATGAAGTGCGCTGACTTGGTTAATCGATCGACGATGACCCAGATGGCGTCGCTCCCCCGTGGTGTCTTCGGCAGGCCAACAATAAAGTCCATCGTGACATGATCCCATTTCCACTCTGGGATGGCAAGGTTCTGCATCTCCCCGCCCGGTCGCTGATGCTCAGCTTTCACCTGCTGACAGGCCATGCATTGTGACACGAAGAGCGCCACATCTCTCTTCATCCCGTGCCACCAGAAAGTCGTGCGGAGGTCCTTGTACATCTTGGTACTGCCTGGATGCAAGGTATATTTCGCGTGATGCGCCTCCGACATTATTTCCTTTCGCAGTTCTGAATCATCCGGAACGCATAGTCGGCCATTCATTCTCAGCACGCCGGTGTTGTCTTCCGCAAAGTCGGTCGCACTACCTGTTGAAATTCGCTCGCGCATTTTCTTCAGGTACGGATCATCCTTCTGAGCGGTCTTGATCTTTTCCAGCAAACTCGGCTCTAACTGCAGCTGCACCAACCGTATATCCCTGAATCGAACCCGGAGATCGATGCCCATTTCTTCTAAATCTCGTAGTAGTCTGCGGTTGATGGAGAGCGAGGCAAGATATTTCCGACTCAGAGCGTCCGCCACCACATTTCCCTTGCCCGGAGTGTAGTCGATCGTCAAGTCATAGTCTTTAATCAGTTCGAGCCAGCGCCGTTGTCGCAAGTTCAACTCCTTCTGAGTGAAGAGATACTTGAGGCTCTTGTGGTCGGTATAGATCGCGCACGCCACACCATATAGATAGTGACGCCACAATTTCAACGCGAACACAATTGCCGCTAACTCCAAGTCGTGCGTAGGATAGTTCTTCTCGTGCGGCTTCAATTGTCTCGAGGCGAAGGATATCACCTTGTTCCGCTGCATGAGCACACATCCCAAGCCCTGACCTGAAGCATCGCTGAATATCTGGAAACCCTCTGGCCCATCCGGAAGCGCGAGTATAGGTGCCGAAATCAATCGCCGTTTTAGCTCCTGGAATGAAGCTTCACAGTCATCCGACCACTCATACGCGACTCCCTTTTGAGTGAGGCGAGTCAATGGCGATGCAATCTTCGCGAAGTCTTTCACGAAGCGTCGATAGTATCCCGCCAAACCAAGAAAGCTTCGAATCTCACTAGCAGACGCAGGCCGCCTCCAATCAGCAACGGCTTCCACCTTCTTCGGATCGACTGCAATACCTTCGGACGAAATGATGTGACCCAGAAAGGATACGCTGCTGAGCCAAAATTCGCACTTACTCTGCTTTGCATACAACTCATGTTCTCGAAGTGTCTGGAGCACGGCCCGTAGATGTTCTGCATGCTGCGCCCTGTCTTTCGAGTAGACGAGAATATCGTCAATAAAGACTACCACAAATTTATCAAGGAAAGGTCGAAATACCCGATTCATCAGATCCATAAAGGCGGCAGGGGCGTTCGTCAGGCCGAATGGCATCACCAGGAACTCGTAGTGGCCGTAACGAGTGCGAAAGGCGGACTTTTGCACGTCGTCTGACTTGATCTTGAGTTGATGATAACCTGAGCGGAGATCAATCTTCGAAAATACCGAGGCGCCTTGCAGTTGATCGAATAAGTCGTCTATGCGGGGCAATGGGTACTTGTTCCGGATGGTGGCTTTGTTCAGCTCTCGGTAATCGACGCACAGACGCATGGACCCATCCTTCTTCTTCACGAACAATACGGGCGCTCCCCACGGTGAAACACTAGGCCGAATAAACCCTTTATCGAGTAACTCTTGTAGCTGGACCTTGAGTTCCTTCAGCTCGGCGGGAGCCATTCTGTACGGGGCCTTTGAAATCGGTCGAGTATCGGGGAATGTATCGATGCTGAACTCGATCTCTCGGTCGGGGGGCATGCCGGGTAGCTCGTCCGGGAACACATCGGGGAATTCTGCCACAACGTCGGTCTGACCTACGTTTGCACCTTCCTGTCGCATGTCTCGGACGGACGCCAAGTAGCCTTCGCACCCAGAATGCAGCATCCTCCGAGCAGAGATTGCCGAGATCAACATGCAGGTCGACGACGCCTCACCACACGAAAAGCAGAATTCAGGCACCCCTGGTATGCGGAAAGTGACCGTCTTCTTGGCACAATCTATGGTTGCGTTGCACGGCCCGAGCCAATCCATCCCCAGAATGATATCGAAGTCATTCATGTCTAGGACCATCACGTCCAGACCGATCTTTTGACCGCCGATACAGATAATCCCGTCGGTGCAGGCTGAATTAGTGAGTATTGGTGTGCCCGAAGGTGTGCTCACGCTAAGGTCGAGGTCTAATGATACTAACGGAAATTTGTGCTCGGCGGCAAAGTCCGCCGCTATGAAACTATGTGAAGCACCTGAATCAAATAATACGCGAGCAGGCACATTATTAAAACTAAGTATACCTGTCACGACCGTGTCTGAGGCAAGCGCTTCGTCACGAGTCATGGCGTAGACGCGGCCCTGGGCATTGGGGCGACGGTCTTGACCATTTTGCGGTGCAGGTTGATGGGCTCGAGGCGCTGGGACTTGATTCCCTGGACGGTGCTGCTGGGGCGCCATTGGACGATGTTGTTGGGGCGCCGTTGGGTTCGGCCTTTTGATTGGACACTCAGCACGTCGGTGGCCCCTCTTGCCACAGTTCCAGCACCCATCCTCTGGCATTGGGCAGTAGTCAATCGTGTGACCGTGACGATGACATCGGTTGCAATATCGTGTGTCACACCCTTGATATCCGCCTTGGGGCCCGTTGTTCGGACGCTTGGTCACGTTGTTTCCTCCCGCGTGGCTAGGGCGTTTGTGATTGTAGGTATGCACAGCGCCGGCAGCACTTGGAGGGTATTGGCTTTCAAGGCGGAGGGCGTGGTTGAGAGACTCCCCCATCGTTTGGTATTTAGGAACAGACACATGGGCGGCGATAGATGGTCGTAGGCCCACTTCGAACCGTCGTGCACGACTCGCCAGGGAAGGCAGGTATTGTCCAGCAAACTTGGCTAACTTGTTGAACTCTGCTGCATACTGCCGCACCGTCATATTCCCTTGCCTTAGCTGCATAAATTCATTCTCCTTCTCCTGTCGAATAGCATCGGGAAGGTACTCGATCTCGAACGCCTCTCGGAAGGTGGCCCAAGATATTGTCGCTGTCTCGTCGTCGTGTCTGATTGCTCGCTTTTGCACGGCCCACCAGTCGTGCGCGTTCAATCGGAGTAGAAGTTGAGCGCATGCGACTTTCTTGGACTCATCGACACCCAGAAGCTCGAACCGGTCCTCTAACTCCTCCAGCCAATCGATCGCCAACGAAGGGTCTTCAGTACCGCAAAAGGAAGTACGGAAGCTCTTTGTGAATTTTGACACGTCGAAGTTGGAACTTCTCGGTGCCGCAGGCATAAGCTCGGGTACCTCCGGTTCGATTTCACTTTGTCTGGCCGCAGGCTCGGTCACGGCAGGAGTGGTCGCGGAGTTGTTGTTGTTGGCCACCACTGTCTGAACAATTTGCTGAAGAGTATCAAGCTGCTTCTGCTGCAACTTGAATTGTGCATCGAATCGGGCCTCGAACTGGGTCTGGCGTGCCTCTACCTCCCGTCGATGTGCCTCCGCCTCCCGTCGATGTTGCTCATTCAGGCGTTGATTCTCCAGAGCTTGTTGTTGTTGCGCTTCCAGCATGCGCAACATCCGTCCTATGGCATCGTTTGAGGGTCCGGGCCTCGAGCTACTCGAGCCGCTCGAAGCACTTTCTTCGTTCGCCACATTCACCGTCGCACCTTCTGGGATTTTGAAGGTAAAAATGCATTAGTAACCAAACTTATTACGGACTCCCTTGTATGGAACGACGTATCTCATCGACACGAGACCAACGATTTGAGACTGAAAACTCGACACTAGAGGCCAAGGACGTAAAGCCGTGCTCTGATACCAATATGTCACGCCCCGATTCCGTAGAATCGATAGTCGTCCCCCGGGCGTGATGCCGTGCAAGCCTAAGTTGCGCTTGCACAAGGCATAGTCATAATTGTTATCCGAAACACAACAACAGCAAAATGCGCAGAGTAAATTGAACACACATTATAGAGACAGAAACATAAGCTTTATTGATAATGAACATCATATTACAGACTCGATACAAAGGTACCGCGCGGGCTTCTTACAACTGACTCTAATACAAAGTAGACGTCGATGAGATAGCCATTACATACATTCATCCCTTGATTACAACCAAAATTACAAAACACCTGGGATGGTGGGAAGGCGCTCCATCTGTCTTCGATCTTCAACAGCGGAGTCTTCAAAAGAGTCGATCCAAGCTTCAATGCACGGACGAAGCTTCAAAACACACGAGCGTTGCCTCCCTTTACGTAGCACGCCTTTCCAGATCTATCGCACCTGTATAGAGAGCGAGGATCAGTACAATCAACATGTACTGGCGAGTGGCTAATTAATTTCCAGGCTCTCATTTGGTTCAAGAATTTGATAAAATCATACAACTTGCTTTTAGTGGTCTTTCTAACCATCCTGGGTATTTTCATAAGAAGCATTAAGTTATACCAAGGTTTCTTCCGGCGGAGCGCGCCGTGCGACATAAAACTTACCATGTTAGCTGATAGCAATTTATATCAAGTGTTTGTTATGGGATTGGCCTAACCAGCCGCCTTGGACGTAGCCTGGTAATACGGGACCCCTGCAACGCAGGTAGCGAGCCCCGATGCAAGTCCCCGTCTTACCGATTGCCTTTCCAGCGTTGCCTAACCAGCGCGGCTACAACCAGTTTCTTCCTAGGCCGAGACGGTCCCGTGGCCCCGGAATTCCGCTCGAAGAAACCACCCCTTGTCGACAAGTTGTCCAAGTTCATAGGGTTAACATGGAGTGTTTTAGGATACCGTTGGGGCTTGTTATGTGATCAATTCATTCACTTGGTTGTTTTGCAGGCATGAATTTATTTCTATCTCTTTTCAACACAACGCATTTGTTATTCACTTCTAACACACAAGACTTGTTTTCTGCAAGCGAATCATTAAATCTTAGTAACATTACCCAAGTTCTCATTTGAAATAGAGGGTCGAGACGAAGGGGGTCAGCCACTCACCTTGAGTTTTTGCTTGAGCGAGGGACTTGTTGGCTGCGCTAGACGTCGCCTACGCGATCACCTGAAATCGCACAAGCAACCGATTAGAACACTGTATTATGCAAGAGTTCGATAGAAAATGCGAGCTCGAATGTAAACCATGAAAACCATCGAAAACATTCACGAAAACGCATTCGGAAAAACCAAAGCCAAAACCAATGCAAGCGGCGTGAAAAGCAGAGCAACGGGAGGTCTCTCCCGACTCAGCCGCAAAGTCAATCCTCGAGACGCAACCCGCTGAATATGGGACTTGGTTCCGAAGAAGCCATTCCATAACGTGGAATGGATCTTAATTCAACCGTTCCCGTTCGATCGATTCGATCGATCCCGACCTATCGGTCCCGACCGAGTCGATAGCGACAGTGTTCCTTTCTCGCGCACCCCGTGGACGGACAACGGGGCACGATGTAGGGACGGGGCACTACAACCATGGACATAGAGATGGCTACCGATCAGGCGGTAGCGACAGATTTTGTCCCTGTAGAGGGATTTGAGAAGAGTGAGACCCTTCTGCCGGTCTTGTCTCCTGGGGCTGGCCAGGAGATAGATGTCGATCTCCCCATTTTGCCGGGGGAGGTAGCTGATGCTGATAGAATGTCGGGGGTAGAAGTAGCCGTTGACGTCGGTAATTTCTCCGGGCTTGAGAAGGGTAAGGGTGTGGAACCCTCTGTTGCTCCTTCTACTTGGGGTACTATCACGACGCATGCGCCGGCTCCTTCTGTTCCTTCGGCTCCTCGGGCTAGCAGTCTGGGCCCTGTTGATGAAGAGCCTATTGTTGCCGAGATTCAAACCTCTCAGATCGAGGTCGGCGGATCTTCCTTCGGTCCGTAAACTGTAGTAGCTCCCTCAACTCCTGCTATGACGCCGCAAGTGCTGGCGGAAGTCGACGGGTATGTGAAATTTCTCGTCGAGGGAGTGTACAAAATGCTGGAGAAAGGTGTATCTGTAGTGGTAGATGCCAAGGGGAGCTTTGCGGCGGCAAAAGCTTTGGCAATGCCTTGTATCGAGCTGATCCGCATTCACCAGGGCCATGACCATATGGCCGAAATTCTGGAGGTTTCGGTGATGGAGCTGGACGAGCGGCTCGCGGAACTGCAGCGCATCCAACGAAATGACCTCTCGGTCTTGATAGATGCAGAGATAGGAAAGTCGATGGCTGAGATCGAGGCTTCCCATCGAGCCGAGGTGAGCAGTTGGGAGCGTGAAGTGGCTAGGACTGAGGCTGTGGCGGAGCAGCTGTCTCAATCTATGAAGAAGACGACGGAGAAGCGGGCTGCGGTGGATGCTAACATCGCAGAGGTTGATGCTCAGATGCGCCGTCTTGAAGACCAGCGGGCCCAACTTCAACTAGAGGCTGAGCGTGTCCTGGCTGAACACGTGGCATTCAAGCAGGAGAAAACGACTCTTACTCAGCGGACCCTTGCTTTGGCTCAGCAGCGACGACAGCTTGATGAGAAGTATGAGAGTAAAACTTCCGCTGAGGCTGTCGGGTTAATGCGTCAAGAAGCCGAGCTGCGAGTCCAGGCGACTGTGGAAACTCGCACTGCCGACCTGAGACGTCGAGTCAGAGAACTCTCATCCCACCCTGGGGAGGATCGGGGATTGTAGCTTCTCTTCTTTTTTATGTGTTTTTTTGCAACTCTTGCTGGGGAAATAGCGTATTTCTGTACTCCTTTTAAAAAAAAAATAAAGAAATACACTATCTCTTTGATGTGTTCATTTTTTGATTTCATGAACTTGATGATTTATGTGGACCTATTATCTTTTGCGCACCTTGGTTTTTAGGTACAGATAATAAGTATAAAGGAACCAACATGTTTGCTCAGAGGTAATGTGGACATGGCAATCATTAGGTTCAAATGATAGAATCTTCCTACTCAGAGGTGTTTATGGACGTGGTAGGAATGATCCTGGGGGATACGCTGAACAACTCAGAGGTAATGTGGACGTGGAAGTTCTGCGATCAATGTACGACAACGTAGGAGTTGTTTGTACGGGATGTTTACTCAGAGGTAATGTGGACGTGGTAAACATGAAGGATAGCGTAAGCTCACGAAGTGTAAGGTTCCGCTTTGTAGGATGTAAAGAGACAACTCAGAGGTAATATGGACGTGGTTATCTTTCTACGGAAGGATGCCACGGAACAGCTGGGTTCCGGAAGCGATTGATTTTGTGAAAAGAGGTTGTTTGGGGAAATACATGTCTTGGAGGATGTCAAGAGTAGTACTTCTTTAGGAACTTGCCGTTGATGGGCATCATGAACAAGTCCCCATTGGGTTTGGCGAGCCGGTAAGCACCGTTTGAGTATACCGTCTCAATGATGAAGGGTCCTTCCCATTTGGGGTCGAACTTCCCTGGTGTCTTGTGAGTTAACACCATTGGCCTTCTGACTGCTAAAACCAGGTCGCCAACTTGGAAAGTTCTTTGCTTGACCTTCTTGTTGAAAGCCTGTGATATACGGGCTTGGTAAAGTTCGATGCGTTGTTGAGCTAGGAGACGCTTTTCGTCAAGTGCCTCCAAATCCCGCAGACGACGACGTTGATTGTCTTCTTCTGTGAGATCGTTTGTGATTGCCATGCGGAGCGAAGGTATCTGTATCTCGAGAGGCAGTACTGCTTCGCTCCCGTAGACCAGGGAGAATGGAGTGTTGCCTGTTGGGGTCCGTACCGTTGTGCGGTAGGCCCAAAGGCATTCGCCAAGCTTTTTGTCCCAGTCGCGTTTGTTGGATGACACGACTTTTTTGAGTAGCCTGACGATAGTTTTGTTGAATGCCTCGGCCAATCCGTTTGCTGCCGGATTGTAGGCGGTTGAGGCCACGTTTTGAATGCGATTCTTGTCACAGAACCTGCTGAAAATATGGCTGATAAACTGAGGACCATTGTCATGGATGATTCGCCGGGGTACCCCGAAACGGTAAATGACATGGTGTTTGATAAAGCTGACCACCCTGGAGCTTTTTACTTCTGCTAGTGGGACTGCTTCCGTCCATTTGGAGAAGTAATCGGTGATGGCCAGGACGAAGCGGTGTCCTCTCGATGAAGGAGGGGTGATTGGCCCTACAATGTCCATGCCCCAGGCTTCGAATGGCCAGGAGGCGACTGTAGGATGTAGAGGTTCAGATGGTGTATGTATGAAGTCTGCATGAAGTTGGCATGCATGGCACTTCTTAGCATATTCCACTGTGTCGGCAACCATGGTTGGCCAGTAGTAGCCCATACGTCGCAGTCGATCTTGCAACTTAGGCCCTGGTTGGTGAGCTCCGCAAGTTCCGTCATGAGCTTCTCGAAGAGCTTCGGCCGCTTCTTCGTTAGACATGCATCGAAGGAGAAGCCCGTCGAAGGAGCGTCGGTACAGCATTTTAGTGGCTGTATCGTAGTAGAATCGAAGAGAGCGTCTCCTGACTGAGACGGCTTCCTTCGGGTCCTCTGGAAGGATTCCGTAGACAGCGAAGTCGATGAACGGGAACCTCCAGTCTCAGACATTAACCCCAGTATTTGTCGGCATGGCGTGAGCCATTTACAAACATAGGTTGTTTCTGGGACAAATCAAGTCTCGGCCAGTTACCGTGACATAGTGTTGAGTCCCAAGGGGCGCGGCCAATGAGGCTGCGAGGCCAGCTAGAGCGTCAGCCTCCAAGTTTTGTAGGCGGGGTACATGTTCGATGAAGAACC
Source organism: Iris pallida (assembly GCA_029216955.1). NCBI lineage: Eukaryota > Viridiplantae > Streptophyta > Magnoliopsida > Asparagales > Iridaceae > Iris > Iris pallida. Next base: position 3,387,296 of record JANAVB010030620.1, read on the forward strand.
CAGTGAAGGTTGAAATGATGTTCAATGCAACTTTATGGTAAGGGATCAAATCTTCATGGCGAACCTCGTATTGCCCCCGAATCTGGTTTACGACGAGTTTCGAGTCGCCGTAGGCTTCCAGATGATCCACCCCCAGCTGTTGTGCTAGCTGGAGTCCCATGACGAGTGCATTGTACTCAGCAACATTGTTGGAGCACGGCTTCGAAAGGGAGTATACGCGCTGGATGACCAGCTGATCGGGGGAGACTAAGACTACCCCCACTCCTGCGATGATTTGGCCATTGGGGCCCGTTCTTGAAGCGCCATCGAAGAACATCCGCCAAACGGGGCTTCCTTCAGTGACGTTTGATTCTTGGACTTCATCCGGGATGTCTTCATAGAGTTTTGAAGATTCTGGGATGGGGTGTGCAGCTAAAAAGTCAGCCAGAGCCTGACCCTTGACTGCCTTCTGCGGGACAAACACCATGTTGTATGGTGTTAGTAGGATCGCCCATGTAGCCAGCCGGGAGTTTAATGACCCTGGCTTCGTCATGAGAACTCTGAGCGGATTGACTCGGGAGATGACGTGAATTGTCTGGCCCGAGACGTAATGACGAGTCTTCTGAATGGCAAACACCAAAGCCAAGCACTCCTTTTCAACGGGGTTGTACCGGTGTTCGGCCCCGATGAGTGTTCGACTGAGGTAGTAGATTGCTTGCTCGTAGCCTGCATCGCTGTTTTGAGCCAGCAAAGCGCCGAGGGAATGATCCATGGCACGGACGTAGAGGAGGAATGGTTTGCCGGCGACAGGTGCCACTAGGACTGGCGGGCTTGTTAAGTAAGCCTTGATGTCGTCGAAAGCCTTTTGGCACTCCTCTGTCCAGACATAAGAGACTCCCTTCTTCATGAGCTGAGTAAAGGGTTGACATTTACCGGAGAGGTTTGCTATGAACCTCCGGATGTATGCCAAACGTCCCTGTAAGCCCCGAAGTTCTCGAAGGTTCTTCGGAGGGTCCATGTTAAGGATGGCTTTAGTCTTCTCGGGATCGACATGAATGCCTTTTGCCGTGATGACAAAGCCCAAGAATTTGCCGCTAGAAACCCCCAGGAAGGATTTAGCGGGGTTCATTTTGAGTTGATGTGCCCGCATGAGATCGAAGACCGTCTTTAGGTCCTGTAGGTGATCTCTTTTGAGGCGGCTCTTGACTGCGATGTCGTCAACATAGCACTCAACTGTCTTGCGAAGATGTTGACGGAAGATGGTGCTCATAGCTCGCTGGTACGTTGCACCGGCGTTCTTCAAGCCGAAGGGCATTACTGTGTAGCAGAAAACACCCTTTGGAGTCCTGAATGACGTGTGTTTTGCGTCATCGGGGAACATCTTGATTTGATTGTAGCCTGAATACCCGTCCATGAAGGACATGCGTTCAAAGCCACATGTGTTGTCGATCATTACATCGGTGATTGGGAGCGTGAATTCATCCTTTGGGCAAGCAGAGTTGAGATCCCTGAAGTCGATACAGACTCGTATCTTCCTGTTCTTCTTGGTGACAGGGACGACGTTGGCTACCCAGTCCGGGTGTTGTTCCTCACGGATGAAGCCACTGGTCAAGAGTTTGTCCACCTCCTGATCGATGGCGTTCATGATGTCCGGGCGGAAGCGTCGCTGTTGTTGTTTGATAGGTTTGGCATCTGGTAAGATGTTCAACCTATGCATCGCGATCTGTGGATCGAGACCCGGCATGTCTTCGTAGCTCCAGGCGAAGACGTCGATATACTCCTTAGCCAGTTGGACTAAAGATTCTCGGTCCTCTCCTTCCAAGCTTTTGCTGATAAAGATGGGTTTAGAAGAAGACCCATCCCCGAGGTCGATCTGCTCGACTTCGTCTTCGGTGGGAGGTTCTCGTAACTCAAAACGAGACTCCCATTGTTCTCCTAGGCGTTGAGCCCAGGGTTCCTCTTTGAAGGGTTCCGGCGGTTGGTCTTCGCCTTCATCTTTCTGAGGTTGCGCCGATGTCATGTTAGCTGACAGCACTTTCCTGAAGACTGATCCGATACTGGTATCGGAATCCCACGTCGATGCTTCTGACGAGTGGGAATGTTCTATGTCTTCTGCGTCTGAACTCTCTGGAGTTGATGGCGGCGTGACATAGCCTAACCCCCGTCGAGTCCGATTATAGTAATCCTGTGGCTTTCCATTGGGCATCGAAAGCCGGACAGGGAGATGCCGACCCTTGCCGTAGTTTAGGCCTTTATTGCTTTTCAGGTCGTAGCCCATCTTTTGGATGATGTGCTTAGCCGCATCCGTGTATCGATAGACTTGTACTCTGCCGGTATCAGGTTCGGGCTCGATCGACGGAAGGTTCCGACGACGCTCGATTTTGCCCGAGATGATGGTGCCTTCGTCTCGGCTTCGTGGAGGGACTACGAAGACTCCTTGAGACGGAACTATTTGATTATGGTAGACGGTCGTTACTTGTGTTTGCAACGACCGAAGAGCGTTGTCTAATGTATACATGACATTCCAGTGTGGAAGACAAGAATAATTGAAAGACACTCTATTATTGATAAAGTACGAGATTTTATCCCGTGGGATTACATTGTCGAAGGAGGGTGCGTCTACATCAGCAGAGATATATTCGCCAAGCTCTTCGTCTGTAAGCACTGGGGCCGGATCAGGAGAGTCCTCCACCGCTCTGACTTTGGGGTCTGAGAGGGTTATGTGAGCCCTCTCCGGCATCTTGGATGACTGCGGCGGCTTGCCTTTAAGACGCACCTTGAGGGGTGCCTCGGTTGCGCCTTCGATGAGTGGCGCCTTCCCTTGTAATTTTACCACCAGGGGAGCCGCTGTTTGTGGTGGCTTCCCCTTGAGGCGTATCTTCAGGGGAGCTTCGCGAGCTGGCACTTTTCCTGATAGCTTGATGCTCATTGGAGGCGCCTTCTGGGGTGGTCTTCCTTTCAGACGGATTTTCAAGGGGGCGTCAGGAGTCGCTTCGGGCTCCAAGTCCGGCTCTGTTGCCGTCTCTGCTTCATCATCGGCGTCGTTGGCTTCCTCCTCGTCAAGTGGCTTGTACAAGTCGGAATCGGTGAAGTAGGCCTCAATCCCTTTGAAGGGATCGATATCTGCAAACTTCGTCCGGATGACGCCGTTGGTGGATACATATTTCATGCATTGGTGGAGCGTGGAGGGCACCACCATGTACTCATGTAACCATGGTCGTCCGAGTAAGATGTTGTAGTTGACCTCGGCATCCACCACATAACAAGTCACCTCAGTTTTGAGGCTGCCGATGTGACACTTCAGCCGGATCTTGCCCAGTGGCTCGCTCTTGCTGGCGTTGAAGCCGCTGATGGTCGTATTGGAGGGCGCTAGCCGGTACATTGGGATCCCCAGCTTTGATAGCAGCGCCTTTGGAATGATGCTTAGGGAAGACCCCGGATCGATCTGAATCCTGCTCACCTTTACCGAACCGATGTACCCTGTGTAATACAACGGTCGGTTATGTCGGTGATGCTTGAGCAGCATGTCTTGTTGGGTGAAGGTTATGTTTGGGATAACTTCATCCGCACAATGACAGTGTGCACAAGTAGTTGGTAGGTCTTCAGGTTGCTTGACCTGACTGAGAAAGGATTCGGCATCCTTCAGAGCTTCGCAGAGAGCTTCTCGGGAGTCCTTGGAGAGACGCAGGAGCTCGAACAAAGACAAGCGTGCAGGAGTACTGGCCAGTTGTGCCAGAATGTCAAAATTGTGGGGCTTGGCTAGCCCCGAAGCATTTTCTTTCCGCAGAGGTCTGTCGAAACGGGCCTCCACTTGCTTTTGTTTATTGGCTGCTGAGGGCTTGGATGAACCCTCCTCAGGGATGGTGCCAGGAGGCACCACTTCGGCGGCAGCTTCACCGGGCTGGGAGTTCTGTTGTGCACGCGTCTGCACAGGAAGCGCCTCTTCCGTTGAAGAAGAGACCGTACGGCAAGACTTGATCTTCCTGCCTTTTGCTTTGGAGGTAGGGCGTACCTCCGGTTGAGTTACCTCGGAGACGAGGTCGGGGTGAACCCAGAGGACCTCTCCTCGAGATGTGGTGAGTGGGACAAGTCCACTCACATTGTCACGGGTGGGTGGCAAATTCATCACCTCCATTGTCGCCTTAGGGATGGGGACGACGCCATCTTGTGTGGTAGTCGGCGGCAAGGTGCCGAACTGAAGTGACACCACATTAGCTGACACCGTCTTCTCTTCGTAGTCGACGGAGATTACATCCGCATTGATCATGCACTGGATGTAATTTTTGAGGACGTAGCAGTCCTTATTCGGGTGTCCGACAAACCGATGGTAGTGACAGTACCTCGGGTTGTCCACTTTCCCGACTTCATCAGGCCGCTTCGGGTCCGGAAGCTTGATCTTGTCACCCTGCTTCAGTATCTCAAAGAGTTGCAGGGTGTCATCATCATTGAATGAATAAACCTCCTTGGGTCTTGGTGCCAGTGGAGGCTTTTGAGTAGGCGCAGATGCGCCCTTCGAGGCATTAACAGTCAATGCCTGTTTCCCCTTTGTTTCTCGTCCGGAGTTGTTGGTTGCGGACTTTTTCCCCTTATCGTCAAAGGCGGGGAAGCTAACACCCAGAAGACGTGCATTGGCCGCCTTCTTCTCTGCAGCTTCAGCTTCAATGATTAGGGAGCTCCAGTCGGGAGGGGGAGTAGAGTTAAGCCAGAGCTTTACTGCAGGCAGCATGTTCATACTGCAAGCGGAGAGAAGCGCATGTTCTGGCATGCCTGGAGGTAGCCTGAAGCAGGCCTGACGGAAGCGTTCGATGAATGCCCGAACCGTTTCCTTGTCTTTCTGGCGTATCTCAATGAGAGACGCCATCGTCATGTCTTTCCCACCGTCGTAGAAGCGGTCGAGGAAGAGGCGTGTCAGGTCGTCGAAGGACGATATGGAATTATCGGGGAGGCTGCAGTACCAGTCATACGCCACCCCTTTCAGGGCCCCAACAAAGATGCTGGTGTGGAGCGCGTCCTCCTTCGGAAGATGCCCTGTCTGCGACTGGAAGTACGTCAGGTACCGTCGTGGAGAGTCCTTCCCGTCATACGGCATGAGTGTTTGTGGTTTATACTTTGGGGGATAAACCACCTTATTCCACTCAAGGGGATAAGGCTGGGGAATGCCCATCTTCTGGCGCTCCTCCTGCCTGTTCTTGGACTCGAAGCGCTCCCGCAGATCTTTGATCATTTCGACCACGTCCTCCGTGGAGCTAGGAGTCGGGGAAGGAGGTACTACCTGGAGTGGAGCGTTTGAGGGCTCCGATGTCCGGGGTGCTTCTGTGTCTGAGGGTGTCCGCTGGAGGGGCACACTCGACTCTCCATTGGCTCCTGGGTCGGGACCATTTGAAGGTGTCCTGATCAAGGCCGACCGCATCTCAAACACTGCTTGAGTCAGTGCTTGCATTGAGGCAGAGAGGGTTTTGAGTCCTCCCTCTAGCGAGTCTATGCGCTGGACAATGTCCTGTGGCGGCGCATCAGCCTCAAGATCACCCCCGGTCATGTATACTGTCATGACACGGCCGGAAGTGGATGGATTAGTTGAGGCTTCGCTCTCAGCCTCGCTCTCATGTGGGGGAGTTACTTCTCCTGGTGTTTGGCCACCCCCAGCCACATTCTGGAGTTCGTCTTCGACAGGCGCATCTGCAAGGGCCTGACTGCCCTCAGCTCTGTCTTGAAGGGCCTCTTCGTTTTCAGCACTACCCCCGGCGGTGTCCTGGAGGACATCGTCATTTTGAGGGGCTTCAGGGAGGCCATCTTCGCCTTGATGAAGATCCGCCGCAGCTGTGCTTTGGACATCTTCGTCTTCGGAAGGAGGCTCGACAAGGGTCTGGCTACCCCCAGCTTCCTCCAAGGACTTCTTCCTCGACCGAGTGCCTTCGAACACTCCAGAGGTCGTGACAGCTGCCTTGGTTTTCCTCGGCTGGCTTTTGGATGAAGACGAGGAATTGGCAGTCGTCTTCCGGACAGATGAGGAATTGGAGATCACGTTGCATGACGCAATCTTTAGTTCCTCTTCTGCTGACACCTTCGTCCCAAGGCGATGTCGGAGGGGTGTCGATGATTGTAGCCGTTGGAAGACCGACTGCTTTGGCGGTACTGCCGTCTTGCAACAGCAGTTGATGGTGACCACTGCACAAGTGTGCCCCGTGAGAGGCGCATCGTGCTTGTTGGTCAACTCTCCTGACCGGCGCTTGTGAGTGATCACGTTGCGCAAGTCGTTGGAGGAGAGTGCTACCCTCACACCCCTCTCAGGCGCATGGCAGGGCCAAGCGCCGGGGTGGTCGGGTGAGTGCTGCGCCCCTTGATCTAATACCAAGCAGGCATCACGATCAGTAGTGGGGGAACCACAGCATTTGAAGTGACTTGAACGGACCTCAAACGCACAACCAGAGGAGGCGCGGGAGTTCAAGACCACTGAGTTTGCCTCTCTCGGCTTGGTTGTGCACGCAGTGAATGCGCCCAAGTGAGATGAGGACTTTGAAGGTCGACTCGTTGTCGGTGCGGGAGCACTTGAGTCAACCTTGTACAGCTTGCCATCGGCAGCGCACGTGATTGTAAGCGCGTGCCTCTGGCCGGCTGCTGGCATAGCACGTTTGTGGCGCGTGGCCCGTGCCGCCTTGGATTTCTTCGTACCAGCCCGCTGGGGCGCATAGTACTCAGCATCCAAATTCTCCTCGCCGTTACAGCGAGTGAGTCTGTCGAAGACAGAGGCTCGTTGTGGCGCATCAGAAGTAATACGCGGGGCATTGGCTGCGCCCCTGCTCCGTCGACGTATCTTCCTCGCCTGAGAGGAAGATGGCTGGGGAACGTGGTCAGCCGCACGCTTCCCCGAGAGATGCGCTGCATCAGCGGGCGCACCTTGACTGCTGAGGACGTCAGCAGGAAGGGAAGGCTGGACGGGCGCATCCCCTTCAACGGTGGTGCCCGAGGCGTCGACTTTGCGCACCCAGACTGCGCGGGTCTTCTTCGGCTTCGACAGCCGCTTCGAAGGACTCGCACTTCCTTCAGAAATGAACTCCTCGTACGCCTGTTGATTGAGGCGCACTACCAGCGTCTTGTGGGAGGAGCCCACCTTCACGTCGTCGGCCTGTGACACGACTTTCTCGGTAGAGGAGAAAGAGGTCCCCAGCAGAGTCGCCAGCTTGTTTGCCATTAAAATTGTTTTGATTGAAATCTTAATACAAACAGAACAGTGATACAATATAGGACTTAGATGTAGTCCTAGGAGTACACTTTTGTTTAAGCTGGGTCCTTAGTGCCAATGGAGCGAGTGGTAATGTGTTGACTCCGTTGACCGGCTGACGGCGGTTATCGGTTCTCTGAAGGTGTTGATTACTCTGGGTGCTGGAGCTTGCTGAGAGGAGGAAGACGTTGAGTGTCTAGAACTGCCTCTCCGGTGATTCTCTGTTGTGGATTCTCTGTGAGTCTTATGTTCTGAGTCTCCGTTGTGTGTGAAGGGGATGATCCTTCTATTTATAGTTTTGCAGGCTGGCTGCTCATGCGCGCATGTAGGATGCGCCGGTGTGGGGACGCCACGTGGAGGTTGCTGATGGAGGCGCATGGATGCTGCGCCCTGATCGAGGGGGAGAACTCTTCATACTGCTGTCGTGAGCCGGCACGTAGCAGAGGGAAGATCTTTTCGTTGCTGAAATCTTGGACGAGTTGAGTCAAAAGACACGTGTCGTCGACTCATGGTTCGAAGATCTCGGATTTGGTGGAGAGGAGTGATCTGGTGGGCTGTGCCTTGGATTGGGCGCAGGAGGAGGCTGCGGCTCATAACCTTTAGGAGTTACAAACTATTTGGGGCGCATGGCTTTTGAGGCGCATGCAGGCGACTTTCCTTCTGTCTTTCGGGATCAGAGATCAGTCTGGGGCGCATGGCTTTTGAGGCGCATGCTGGTTTGGACGCATGGCCGTAGAGGCGCATGCGGGTGTGGACGCATGGCCGTAGAGGCGCATGCGGGTGGCCACGTGGCAGTAGCCGTCAGAATAGAGTCATGATGATGCTGACGTTGCCGACGCTTCGTTTTCTGAATAAAGCTGTCAACTGTTCAGACTTTAGGAGGCGTGCTGCCAACTCTGTCAGTTCAGCATTTAATGTTGGTGACGTTCGATGGACAGCTGAGTGGGCGCGTCGGTTGGCGTTCCACTCGGTATGGAGATGTGTGGGGGCGCACCCTCTATAATGCGCCGAGTACTGTAGGGCGCGTCTGTGTGATGCGCCTAATGCCGAAGGGCGCGTCCGTGTGATGCGCTGTCTGGCTGGCGCATCGGACATGTCTTTTAATGATGCGGCTGTCTCGCTCTTCGAGTGCTATAAATAGCCGTTTGGCTGAATTCGAGGCGTCCGGTTCATCCATTTAATGTAAATTCATTGCACGGAATTCGGAGGGCCATCCACTTGGCGCGTGGGTTTGATCTGCCCGGCCTATAAATAGTGGCATGGAGAGAAGATTTGCTTCTCATTCCCTCACGTACTTCCAATATGAACTTGAACATACGGGTGCATTCTGCTGACGAAGTGCTCCCGAGGGTGAAGATGAGACGATGTGTTGTCTTTGATACACTTGAAGGTGACTGTTACATCCAAAAGACGGAGTCGAGGGCTTCTGAGGCAGGCGGAAGGTGCCTGTTGCATCCAAAGATAGGGATGCTCGAGCCTCGTCTCCGTTATTCCGGAAGAGCCGTAGATCGGAATGGCGGTACAAGGCTCTCTCTTCCTGCAAAGTGGGGTTTCCCCACTTTGATCGTGTCGAAAGCTGCTCCTTTAGCCGTGGTTTCGATCACGGTCTTCCTTCGACTTTGGAGGCTCTTTCGAAGCCTCCCCTGGCCACAGCATTTGCGGTGCTCTTCTCTTCCTTGGTTTCAGCCAGAGGGTTAAATGCTTTGTGTCGAAGCATTTATCGGGCGAGCCTGGTTGGAAGAGCGGCACATAACTGGGCTCTGCTCGGCCAGGTGAGCCTGGCTGGAAGAATTTGGCTGAAGGGATGCACATAACTGAGGTGCTGAAGAGATGATGGGATGCGCCTGGATGGAGGCGCATGATATCTGCTGCGCCTCACTGGTGGCGCATAGTGATGCTGCGCCTATCTGGAGAGGCATGGTGGCCGCTGCGCTTATCTGAAGGCGCATGATGGCCGCTGGCTGTAGACTTAGGCTCTTTCTTTGTAGAAATTCTCCTTTGTACAACCTTTTCTAGACATGTAATAGACTTTTATATATAAAATGAAAAGTCCTTCTTCAAATGTCTATACTTATTGACTTTGCTGTGAAGTTCTTCGTCTGAGTTCTAGCGCATGTAGTGTCTGGCGCATGGGCTTTCTGGTTGTGAAATTCCATGCTTCTACACCCACTTCTAACAGTTTTCGTTCGTGTCTAACAGAAACCCCCATTCGTCGACTTTTTAGGACGTAAATACCCTCCGTTCTATGTGTTACGTGTTGTGTTCTTTCTAATTCCTAAACTACCCCTCACTTATTAAATTCCAACCGCTCTCCCTCATAAAAGAAGTTGACGTGCTTTTGACCTAACCCCCAAATTCTCTCCTCCATTTGTTCGCGTGTCACTATTAGGGTTCGTCCAAGCTTAAGCGACCTCCCATGGCGACCTCTGCAACACAGGTACAATGAAATTGCTCCTGTACTTTTTTCCTTAAACTTTTTGTTTTGTGGTATGCGTTTTGCCCCTCAATTCTGAGTAATTTGGTCTTTCTTGTAGGAGAAGTGTCAAATTTGCTCCAAGAACAACCACCTTGCCGATGAATGTTCGTTCTTGAGCTCGCCTTGCAAGATCAGGAACTGCAAGGGGATTAGGCACCTGTTGAAGTCAAATACTAAGGCAAATCCTGGTAGAAAGTTTTTGAAATGCCCTGTCTGCTCGGATTTTGAATGGTTGGATGCCGCTATTTTGGAGTCAAGCTCTGGAAGTTCTTCTTCGACAATTCAAATGGAAGGATGTTTCACATGTGGTGAATTAGGGCATTGGAAGAAACAATGTCCTTGGAAAGAAAATACTTGCCAAATCAATATTGTGGAGGGAAGAGAGCTGTCTTGATGTCAAAGAGGAGTCACAGTAAGGGAAGAAGATTCTTGCAATGCATGAGATGCAACAATGCATTCCAATGGTTGAATGAGGGTGTTGTTAAAGAGGAGAACAAATATGAAATTCCTGTTCAAATTATAGTAAACACAACTTTAGATAAGTTGTGCCAAAAATTTGGAAAGGAATTGGGCATGTAAAGTTGAAATCATGTAGTTGAGTGGAAATTTCCCATCTATGTAATGAATTGAAGTCGATTGCTTATGTTACTTTGTCAACAACTGCATGTCTCTCTTTTATGAATGTTGGACATATTCATAGATGCTTTGATCCATTTAAGTTTCACTACAAGCATTATCTGTAGTTCATGCAGACAAGTACCAAATGTTTAGAACTTTCAAACAAAGTTTACTTTGCTGCTTCAAACATTGGCCCTCAAAATGAATGTTTGCTGAAGAAAGAAAGATCACTTTGCTTATTCAAATGCTGCTTCAAACATTGTACATTCATTACATTCAAATATTGGCCTTCAAAGAAGTGTGCTGAACAAACATTAAAGAATCCTTAACAAACATTGAAGAATTATGAAGAAGCAAAGAAGTATGCTGCTGCTGCTTGAACAAACATTAAAGAATCCTTAACAAACATTGGCCTTCAAAAAATGCAGCAATTGGCCTTCAAAATACAAACAGTTGCTGCTTGAAACAGTTTGCTGCAATTGGCCTTCAAAATACAAACAATATTATGCAGCAATTGTCCTCCAAAATAGTGAACACAAATTGAACATATGAGCAAACATTGGCCTCCAAAATAGTGATGGGCCACAATTCAAATATAAACAAGCACACAGTTGGTCTGCATTTAGTGCTTCTTCAAAATAATGATACTTCTCTGAGTTTAAGGATTACACAATACAAGCAAGCATGTACTTGGCCTCCAAAAACTGAACATAACAGAGTTTAAGGATTACACAAAAGTAAAGCAAGCATACAGTTAGTGCTGCTTCAAAATAATGAACATTCAATACACTTTCAACATTAAACAAGTACGAACCTATTACTGTTGTTGTTGTTGGAGGATTGAAGGATTGTTGCTGTTGTTGCTGCTTGTTCCCATATTTAATCTGACACTATTATTCCATGGAGGTCTAAACACAGAATTCATTAGCCTCCTCGGTGGTAGAATAGCTGCAATATTAGCCCTGCCATGCACTCCCAGGTTTTGATGAATCCAGTCACTCCCAGATTTGAAGGGAATGGTAGATGAGTGAGGAGGTGGAGGACTTGGATGCATCAAATTGGAAGAATTGGTAGATGAGTGAGGAGGTGGAGGACCTGGTTGTTGTTGTGGTGATGAAGGTATTTGTGGTCCTCCTGTACCCATGGAGCTAGCATCCTTCTTCTTTCCCCTTGAAGTCTTTGGCCTCTTGTAAGCAGTGTTAGTCTTTCGTTGTACATTTTGTTTTGGTTCTTTGGGTGGTCTTGTTGGCCTTGGTGCCCTTGGTGTTTTCTGGTTCCCTCCAACTGGTCCTCCTTGACAACTTCTAGCATTATGATCATATGGCAACTTGCATCTCCCACAAATCCTCTGTTTCTTGGCATGCCTTGGTAACTCATCAGCCTCCCTCCTCCTAACACTCTTTGGTCTTCCAGGTTGCCTTCTTGTAGCAGGTGGACCAACTTCATATGGTGGCTGTAACCAAGTGCAATATGTAGAACACATATAGGATAAAGAACATTTCCAGCATAAGAAAGTGCAATATATAGAACACAAATAGGATAAAGAATCTTACTGGATCCCATAAGCTTTGCTGAGGCAATGGAAAGATCTTTCCAGCATAAGCCTCCTTGTAGGTATTAGCATGATAGTAGTGGCTTGTGAACCTATACCAAGATAAGTAATTTATGATGTAAGTGTACATATAAACTGCTATGTATCTATATTGCTATGCATATATAAACTGCTATGTATCTATATTGCTATGCATATATAAACTGCTATGTATCTATACTGCTATGGCCACTAACTGCTTTGTATCTATACTTACAGTGTCCATGTGGGCCTAATAGGTAATAGTGCTGCTACAGCATGAACACATGGTATCCCTGTTAAGTCCCATACATGACAGTCACAAGTCTTGGCTCTAATATCAACTTCCCATCTGTTTTCAATGGAGAACACACTTGTGACACAAAATAATCCCTCATCAGCACCATTGACCTGAAACTGGTTGACTTGCTTTGTCCTATGCTCAATGATCTTATTTACTTTTGGAGTCAAGTCAGTCTCACCCCAGCCTTTAGAAACCATCTTCCTATCATAGATCAATTGCATGACCATCATATGATACATCTCTACAATCATAGTGATGGGCCTCCCTCTGATGTCCCTTATCCAACTGTTGAAGCTCTCAGAGAAGTTATTGGTTATGTGCTCACACTTGGTTGTCTTATCAAAGAATGCTCTACACCATCTTCTCATGTCCTCTTCCATAAGATACCGAAGACCCTCTGGACATTGTTCAGAAAGTGCTTTGATCCATTTAGCTGTTTCAGCCTCTCTGTATGCCCTAGCTGCACCCCAGGTAAGGTGCTTCAACTGTAGGCTACTACTGATTCGAGCCTTGAAATTCTTATAGAAATGTCTGAAACAAAATCTGTGGGGGTGCCCATAAAATTCAATGTCAACAACACGTTCTAAGCCTTTCTGCCTGTCAGATATAAATGTTATCTTACCTGGATGTTGCAACAACTTGTCTTTAATAATTGAAAGAAAGTGGCCCCATGTTGCTTCACACTCAGATGTGCAAAGATAGATGGCAAGAGGGAACAGTCCATTGTTACCATCTAAGGCAGTTGCTGACAAACAAACCCCTCCATGCTTTCCTTTCAAGTGACAGCCATCTAACCCCACTAATGGTCTACAACCTTTAATGAACCCTGTAAAACTTGCATTGTAACCTATGCATAAATAGCCAAATTCAGTGGTCCCTGCTATATTCCCACAAAAAGCTACACTCCCAAGATTGGATCTCATAACCTGCTGTGCAACCTGAGGACATTTCCTATAACTTTTATCATAACCACCAAAATTTTTCTCTTTCACTCTCATTAATGCCATATGTGCATTCTAATAGGAAACATTTACTGTAAACTTGGACCACATCTGCCTCTGAATATCCTTTGCCTTCCATGAGATATGGTGTGCTTTAATATCATCTTCCAACACATCAGATATGAACTTACTGTTGGCCAATTTGTTTGAGAGCTTTGAAGTGTGCTTGCAAGTGTAGGCTCCATTAAGCTGTCTAAGTGTACATGTAGTCCTGTCAGGTGAAATTCTGACCCTACACATCCATGGACATGTCTCTTCTTCACACCCATATCCTATTTGATTCATTCTTAACAAATTTTATTTCAAACCTGTTCTTTATAGCAAAAGTCCTTAAATATCTTCTGCACTCAGTAGGATTCATCCATTGTTGACCTATGACTAGTTCACCCACAACTGGAGCCCTGTATTCCTCCTCACCCATCTCACCCTCACTGTATAAGTCATCAATTTCAGCAGGTCTATGATCACATTCAGAAGCAGATGATGGACAACTATGGTATTCCTCTTCAAGGTCAAGTTCATCAAGGTTAAGTTTCTTTCTTCTCTGAAACTCTTCCCTCTGAAACTCTGTTTCTTCACCCCATTCTTCATTTCTGTCTTCACTGCTTGGTACAAATTCTTCATCCTCCTCCTCTGTTTCTTCAACTTCATCATGAATTTCTTCCTCCTCTGCCTCTGTACCCTCTGCATGTGTGCCAGTCTGCCTCTCCTCATCAACCTGTGTACCATCACCTTGTCTTCCAACCTCTGCTTGACCATCTTTACCCCCAATATTGAAGACCCTTGATGGCATTTCATCCAACTGCTCCTCTGGGAGGTCCACATCACTATCACTAGGTAGAGGTTCAACAGTATCATGTTGCAATTGAACTGCTGGCTTTCTAGGTGATTTATGTGCTACTCTCTTTATAAGTGTTCTCCTATTTTCAACTGCTGGCTTGCTAGCTGATGCTTGTGTCTGAATAAGTTGTGGCTCAGGTTGTTGTTCTTGACTTGTCTCTTTACCAATCTCTTCTAAGAACAAGTGTATTTTTCCATTCTTGTCTGGCAATTGCTTGCCAATCATACCCAACAACTCAGCATCAGTCAACACCTCCACTCTTTCACCACTTTTTGAGTCATCAATCCAGTGATACTTATAACTAGCCTCCAAAGTACTACTCTGAATTATATAGGGTATATCCAACAAACTAATCAAGTCTGGGTCTACTTCAACAGCTGTAGAACTACCATTCATACAGTGGACCCTAAGCACGACCTTCCTACATAATACTACAAGTATGCACACATAAAATAACATGCTTACAGACTATAGTGGACCCATTCAGAAAGCAAACAATAAACAGACTCAACAATAAATAGAAGAGGAAAGTAAAACTTAGGTTAGGATAGTATAACTTACAGTGGGAGACTGCCTTTCTTCATGCTATCTCTCAGAGAAGCTCTGAACGAGAAAGGGGTTTTGGATTGGAGAATTTAGGGCATAGCTAAATCTGAAAAAAAGAAGAAGAAGATGTCGAAGGTGCTCAGAGGAAATAATTTCGTAACCAATCTTTCATATATTGAAGAAAAAAAATGCAAAAAAAATGGCAAAATTACCTGACTTGCAGACTTTGCCATGGGGGCTGGACGATCGCGGATGGAATTTTCGGGTTTGGGAAGAGTCGACATCGCGAATGTAGTGTGGGGATTAGGTTGCGGAAGGGAATTTGGGAAAGGAATTTAGGGTTTAGGTTACGGAAGGGAATAAGAATTGGGGATAATTTGGAGGAAAGTTTAGGTTCGACTGAACAGAGGGTTTGGGAGAGAAAGAGTCGGTTAGGAGTTTATTAAACGAGGGTATTTTAGGGATTCCATAAATACTTTATGTTGCCTCCATGTCAACATTTGAGAGAAAGGGTATTTACGTCCTAAAAAGTCGACGAAGGGGGGTTTCTGTTAGACACGAACGGAAACTGTTAGAAGTGGGGGCCGCCGTTTATTAATGCAAAACAGTGGGGTGCACCCTTAATATTGACATAAAAAGTGGGGGGGTAAATCAAAAATTCTCTTTTATTATTGTTTGGTTCAATGACTAGGAAACAGAAGCAAGATTGCAAAAATTATTGTGGATAGTTTTGATTTTTAAAATAATACCTGGCAGCACGAATATGGTTCGGACTGACTCTACCTGGCCCCGAAATAGGTTTGGGAT